>OX456524.1:124765480-124797980 GCA_949748255.1 Eustalomyia histrio
GGGCCTTGCGGAAAAATATTTTTTTTGTTGCTAAATCTTAGTAAGATAAGACTAGCAAAAATAAAACTGTTAAAAAGTTTTAGTAAGGTTGATGTTAGGAAGAATAAACGTTTTTCTCTGAAAAAAATTTTGTTATAATAGAGATGAGTCTTTTTTTAATAGAAAATGTTAATTTACCCTTCTAAAAAAAACTTATTATTAATATAGAGCAAAACAGCAAAATTACTATTATATTTACAAAATTTAGTTACTTTTAAGTTAAATTTAGTTGAATGCAGATAATAGTGCATTCTGCTAAAATCAACGGAAATATTTGGTGAAATAGAGAAGGCTGCTGAGTTCTAAATAATATGTAGGTGTTTATTAAAATATTTTAAAAATCTTTATTTTTTTGTGTTTTATTTTAGTCGATTAATATTTAGAAAATGTTTTTGCTGATTTTAGCAGAGTAGAATTGCATTTTCAATTAATCCATTTTGCACCGCTCATCCCTCCAGTGATGATTTTTTTGTCGAAATTTGTGTGAAAAAATAAACAGGTTACTTAATATCAGTTTTTTAAATTTTATAGCGCCCTTTAATGGAGGTATGCGTACATAAAATTTAAAATTGAAAATCTTGTATATACTTTCTTTAAAATTAGAATTTTCGCTAAAGCAATTATCTATAAAACTCATTTTCAAAATTTGATCCATCGAGTGTAAAATTTTACTCAAATAAAATTAAAATTTTGTAAAGGCTGGTTAAACTTTAAGGGCTGATATTGCATGTTATCCACGCCTAAACGTCAAGTTTTTTTCTGTATTTCATTTGACATTTCTTTATTTCAGTCTAACTCAATTTGAACCATGGAAAGATACACAATCGAGCAACGCGTTAAAGTTATTCAGGCTTATTATGAAAATGGGCGTTCAAATCAAAATGCATTTCGTGCACTTCGTGATTTTTTTTGGTCAGCATAATCGACTAAATGTGTCCATAATCGGGAGAATTGTGGGCAAATTTCAGCAAACCGGGTCTGTGAAAACACCTGTGCATGCTCGCCCAGTTCGTTCTGCGGAAAACATTGCTGTTATTCGCGATAGTGTGTCATGAGATCGGCCAAGCATTTACCATGAATGGTGTTCGCTATCGCGAGATGATAACGAATTTATTGTTGTCAGGAATTGAGGATATGACCCTGGACGATATGTGGTCTTAACAGGACGGTGCCACTTGCCACACAGCTAACGAAACAATGGCTCTTTTGCGCGACAAATTCAATGGCCGTGTTATCTCACGTGGTGGCGATGTCAATTGGCTGCCAAGATCATGTGATTTGACACCGTTGGACTTCTTTCTTTGGGGTTATTTGAAAGAAAAGATGTACGTCGATAAGCCAGCAACAATTCGAGAGCTAAAGGATTAGATAATTTTGCACATTAACGACATAGAACCTCAATTATGTCTCAGCTTCATCGAAAATTTGGAGCATCGGATGGAGGTGTACTGCCGAGGTCGCGGCGGCCATTTGTCCGATATTTTGTATCATACATAATTGAACCATACCATATTATCATAATAAAAAGAAATGACAATAATTTCCTAAATAATTTGTGCTTTATTCAAAATCAACATCGGCCCTAAAAATTTAACCACCCTTTATATTTATCTAATATTTTGCAAAAAAAAAAATCTTTTAATTTCAGCAGTTTTTTTCCACAGGACCCTTTTAAATTAATTTTTATTATCTTTAGCAACCAATTTTACTTTTGACTTTTTTTTTATAATTGATATATTGTTTATTAAATAACTAAAATAAAACAATCAGATTGTTTACATGGGGTGTGTTATATGTGTTGAATTGTTGAAATTTAATTAAAAAAAATATACAACAATAGATCAAAGGACGGCACAACATTTGTGCTTATATTTAGTGTGCCAAGCTTAAGTATGCCAATAAATATAAAATCCAATAGAAAATCGTTGATATAATAAAATAAAAAATTTAGAAAGTCAGTTTTTTAATGCGACAAGTTGTACTGCGTATTGTATTGTTGTATGCAATACGTAGTACACCTTGTGAACTTCCTTAATATTTGTCAAAAAAAAATAAATAAAAGTGTTTTGTCAACTTTGCTCAAATGGGATATCCACAAAAAGTTCTAAAAAAAATAATTGAAGCAATAACAAATAAGTTAAATTATAATATTTTAAATAATATTCAGAACCGCAATCAAAAATAACCTTCAGTTAACAAAAAAAGTTTTCCGAAATGAGGGAAATTGGAACTGATGTTGTTAAAAACCTAATACTAACTTTTTATTTCTCAATTTGTTTTATTCCTGTTCTTATTTATGCTGTGCGAGGCGCTAAAAGTGTCCCGACAATTGGTCGTATATATTTTGGGCACGGTAAATTCAATGAGAAATTCCGCTTTTTTACTTATTGCCTGATGAAGAATGTTTATATGTACCCAGCAAAAATGAAGCTGACAAAGAAGTTATAAAAGCATCACTACTATGGCAAAGGCATCACTTCTTTTCTAATAGTTTCATCGATGAATTTAATATTAGCGTGTCATAGGATGGAAGTATTCAAATGTAGCTATTAGCATTACTCATACTTTCTACTTTGCTCTAAGGAAGCAATGATAATACAATGAATAGGTATTCTGATGCATGAGTGGAAAATGTTCATATACTTTGTAGTATTTAAGCTTTGATGAAAATTTAATTCATAAGAATGCAGAAAAATAAGTTTAAAGAAGCGAACTTTATGAATTTATGTAGAAATACTCTATATTAGAACAAATAAATAATTCTGCATTAGTGAAAAAGCATTTTTGAAAAATTTTTCAAAAATTTTAATGAATTCTTAGACAAATTCTAAAATATTTTTGGATAATTTAAAAACTGGTTGTATAATTTGGAAACATGTTTAGACAATTTTAAAATATTTTTGAACAATTTTAAATAATTTTTGCACAATTTTAAAACATTTTTGGGCAATTTGAATTAATTTTTACACAGTTTGAATTTATTTTTACACAATTTTAAAATTATTTTGATAAATTCTAAATTTAACTGTAGTGTTAAATAATAAACATAATGCAAAAATGCACAGATTGTGTCCTCATAAATATTTAAGGCTGAAAAACGCAAATGACAGGCCAGCTAGTTTTAAGTAAAGGTTAAAAAATCAGTTCTTCTTGATAATTTAAATCTTTTATAAAAATTTCAAAACTGCATAAATTCTAACCCTCATGAAATTTTAAACAGAACTATTTTTTCAATTTGTATAAATGCTTTAGATTCAAAATAAATATACGATATACTATAACTTATGCTTTAGAAGTAATGAAAAGTGATTCTTTAAGATATGCATCGGGTTTATATCCAGATCACTGCATTTGAAATATGAACTCATCAATTCTTTGGAAGTGCCTTAGAATAACACCAAAAAATTATAAAATTTTTTTTTTTGCTGGGTATGTGTTCAAATATGATCACATATGGTTACATGTATGGACAGGACATATATGAAAGTATATTTTAAGACTGAAATAAGGAGTTTAAATACAAAAAAGATTTCTATCGCTGCGGTCCAGTTTTTCTTATAGAAGAATTAAATGCAAATTGTTTGCTTGGTCATTTGAATTTATTTATGTTAGGTTAACTTAAAAAAGAAATTTAATTTATATTAGAAATATACACCTTTAAAAAATATTTATTTTGTATTTTTGAAACTTTTCTGTTTACTTTTATTTGATCAATTACTTTTTTAACGCAAAAAACAAATAATAACCAGCTATTAAATGTAAAATTTTTGGATGTAAAAATTACAAAGATAAGTAAAAATTTTTGGACTTCATAAAGTATCGAAATCAATAAAATTTTCGAAGTAAATATGTATGCACTTGAGTAAAAAAAAAATTGATATAGCGCAATATTGAATATTATTGCTCCGAAAAATGGCAGATCATATTAGATCCAGCAATATATTTTGGGATTAAGTTAGATCCTAATTGATCCGAAAAATGCCAGATCAAATTAGATCCATCAATATGTTTAGGGATTAAGTTAGATCCAAATTTATGCGAAAAATTTCAGATCGAAGTGTATTAGTTTAGATCCAACAATATAAACGTGTCAAAAAAATTTAAATTAAAAAATATTAAAATTCTAAAAAAAAACAATGCATTTGCAGGATTTAAGCTCGGTCTGCCAGAGTTGTAGTGAGTATTATTTTTTTCTCCCTGACTGGGATTTGAAACCATTGACATGGAACTACATACAATAACATCTAATTAGATATGCATTCATATATAAAAATATCTCAAATTTGTTTGCAAATATTGTACCATATATAATTATATCTTATACAATATCAAAAAATATTCCTTATATTGGACCATATATTGAATCATATATAATAAGAAAATTACTGTTTGGTGCGCTTTATGGGCTGGCGGAGTCATTGGCCCATATGTCTTCAAAAACGATGATGGTGAGAACGTTACTGTCATTGGTGAACGGTATAGGAACATGATTCGAATTTTTTTCATACCTCAATTACGTGGCATTAGTCTTGCTGATATGTAGTTCCAACAGGATGGAGCCACATACCACACAGCGGGTGCTACAATTAATTTACATAAAGAAACTTTGGATGAAAAAACAATTTCACGTAATAGCCTAATTAATTGATCACCAAGATCGTGTGATTAAACCCCATTTGATTATTTTCTTTAAGGTTATATTAAGTCACTTGTCTACGTCGGTAAACCACAAAGAATTGAACACCTGGAAGTCAACATTCGATGCCGGATTGCGCCTTCTACATGGCAAAAATCATATTTAAACATTAATTTCATAAAATTTTCTTTCCAATAAAGCCCGTTTCATTGATATTAAAAATATATTTCCTTGTTTTATTATGATTTTAACTTGTGCCACTCTATAAAAAACGCCCTATATAATTATATATAGTGATATATATATATATAGTATATAATTATATATGGTAATGCATACTGACATATGTAAATATATATGATACTATATTATTAGATAAGGCCACATGTGATTATATCTAAACCGTTTTACTCGGGTAGTAATAGTAAGATTTGCTGGGAAGTTTTATTTAAAATTTTCAAAACCCTAAAACTATTTTGTAAATATTGTTACTAGAAATTTCTTCACACGAATTTTGAAAGCTGGAAAAATCTAGTGTCGTAATAAACTGGAAATAACTAGAATACCTGACTACTCATATAAATACTGGTACTCGGTGACGCAGTAGTTCAATTCATAAGTAAAACGCTGAGTGTGAAGAACTAAAGTGTGGCTAACGTTTAGTCTATTTATACCGTGTAAATAAAGTGTGATATTAAAGTGTATTTCTGTAATTTTTAGTGACTGTTATAAATAAATTTGCAATATAGAAAGAACTCGATTTATTTAAAAGGTAAACGAAAAATTTAATTTTTTTGTTTCAGTTTATCTTCATATAAAAGTGAAATTTGTTGTGGTCGGTCGATGTAAAGTCTTGCTCCGGTTGCAACGAGAAAATACGGATGTATATTGAATGTATCGTCTCGAGTAGTAGTTCAACACCTGATGAAATATTGTATGTATCGGTGTTGTTTGCCTCGAATGCGGGTCGCAACGTTTGCTTGAGAAGATTTAAATTAAATATTGTAATTAAAAAAAAACTCAAATTGAGAAAAAAATAAAAAATTTATTCACACTGATAGAGACAGTATATAACAACAAAATAAACAAACACCAGCTGATTCTTTCGTGCAAAATACTGGTAACTTTTAATAAGAGGTTGCCATTTGTTTCGTTTAGTTTAGTAGGTGTTGCCAACCATCATATCGTTAAACTATAAATACGTAAAGTTAACAATGCTTATTGAAACATGGATGTTTATATAAATAAAATAAAGGAATTAGAGCAAAGTAATAATTTGTTAACAAAAAGGCTGAATGACCTAGAATTTTTATGTGCCCAGCTAAATAGAGATAACAATTCTCTGAAAGAAGAAAACCAAAAGTTAAAATTATTGATTACTCCTCAAAATCAAAATATAATTTCAAATGATAGTAATTCAAACATCGAACCCAAACCAATATATGAAACTGATGAAGAGGAATTGGCTAAAGAAACTGACTGGATAGTCAAAAGAAATAGAAAAAGTTAACAAAAAAGAAGGTAGAAGCCAATGCCTCTAACGATGAAAATCTTCCAACTCTAACGGAAGCTACATTGAGTGAAAGTAGTAAGCCAGTAAAGGCACTACGCCCTCCACCTATTATGATATGTAATCAACCAAAATTTAATGACTTGTACAGCATAATTAAAAATTACATTCAAAATGATTTTACCATTAAACTTATAAGTAAGGATATGTACAAGATAAACACATTTAATAGTGACGATTATCGTCAAATTACTAAAACTTTTAATGAAAAGAAAATGATATGGCATACTTATGAAGATAAACAAAACCGTCCAATTAGACTAATGGCCAAAAATCTTCCACACTCCTGTGAACCAAAGGAGATTTTAGAAGACCTTAAAAGCAAAGGATTTAATATTTTAGAAGCTGTCAATAAACTCCAACACAGAACAAAGCAGCCTTTAGATATGTTTATTCTATCGTTTGATTCGTCGGAAAATATACAAAAACTATATGAAATTAAAAAAATCCTAAATTCTATTGTTAAAATAGAACCAATAAAGCTGCCGAAAGATATACCTCAGTGTAAAAATTGTCAGTCTTTTAATCACACAAAAAATTATTGTGCAAAACCTCCAAAATGCGTCAAATGCGCTGGTAAGCATAAATCAACAGAATGTACCATGACATCAAATACGCATATTAAATGCTGCAATTGTGGTGAAAAACATCCTGCAAGCTACAGGGGATGTATTGTGCCCAAAGAGTTGCAAAAACTACGTAATCAAAAAAACAAAATGTCTGAAAAAACCGCTCATAGGAGTTTCATAAAAAAAAACCCTGAATTTAGCCATTATAAAAATAATCACATGGATAATGTGCGAGAAAATTCCCAAACAAATATCAAAAATTACCCAAATAAAAGATCATACTCAGATGCACTAAAAGGCAATTTAAAAAATTTTCAAAATGGTTCAAATCAAGCACTTGAAATAATTTTACAAAAACTAGAAAACATAGAGGCAGTTAATGATACAATTAATTGTCGTCTTACAGCACTTGAAAATAAATATTAAACAATGACTTCCTTAATTAGAATAATGGAGTGGAATGCCAATGGACTACATAATCATAAAAATGAGCTTGAAGTCCTATTGAATAAAGAAAATATAGACATATGCCTAGTATGTGAAACACATTTCACAAAAGAATCCTATTTTAAATTTGAAAACTACCAACTATACTGCACTAATCACCCAAGTAATAATACTAGAGGTGGTAGCACAATATTAATTAAAAACAACCTTGACCATTACGAGGAAGAAAGTCTATGCTTAGAAGAGTTCCAAGCTACAACAATTACCGTGAAAACAAGTTTGTCCTTAGTATCGTTTACATTAGTCTATTTACCTCCAAAACATAATATTAAATGTAATCAGTTTTTACAATTAATTAATAAGCATAAATATAAATTTATAATGGGAGGCGACTTTAATGCCAAACATGTGTTCTGGGGATCACGCTTATCAAACACAAAAGGAAAAGAGCTGTACCGGGCTATCGAAATTTCAGGTAGCGAATTTTTATCAACTGGTTGTGCAACTTATTGGCCAACGGATCCACGAAAACAACCAGATTTAATTGATTTCTTTATTACAAGAAAAATCGCAAAATCATCTCTTGAAATTAAGGAAGGGTTTGACTTGAATTCCGATCATTCCCCAATATACTTAAATTTAAACTGCAATGTATACGAAAAAGCAAAAAGTTCGCGACTCACAAACAAGTACACGGATTGGAATTACTACAAACAACTTATTAATGAAAAACTTAATACGAATTCGGTTATTAACAATCCAGAAGAACTTGATAATGAGGCTAACAATTTAGCTTCATTAATTCAACAAAGTGCATGGAGTTGCACACCTTTATTGAACAAATTTAAAAAACATATTTCATACCCCCAGGAGATAATGGAACTTATATCTTCAAAACGCAGACTTAGAAAGAAATGGCAACAATCCAGATACGAAACTGATAAACGATTGTTAAATAATGCTACCAATAAGTTACGAAAAGAAATAAAACGATTCAAAAATGAAAATATTCATAAATACCTGTCGGATTTAACTTATGATAATAAGACTGATTTTTCCCTTTGGAAAGCTACAAAGCAGATAAAAAGACCGATTCAACAAAACTCAGCCATAAAAAAAAATGGCGTATGGGCTAAAACAGACCTACAAAAAGCGAATATTTTTGCAGAATACCTAAGTGAAGTCTTCAATAATGATCAATCTAGCACAACTAATCTAGAAACTACAACAAACCGTGATTTACAACTCATACCAAACGTTACCGTCACTGAAATTAAGAAAGAATCAAGGTATTTAAAAGCTAAAAAGTCTCCCGGTTATGACATGATTACAGGAGATCTAATAAAACACTTGCCTCATAGAGGATTTGTTAAACTGGCTTCAATATATAATACAGCAATTAAACTTAGCTACATACCAAGTATATGGAAAGTAGCAGAAATCATAATGATACCAAAACCAGGCAAAAGGACAGATGAAGTCAGCTCTTACAGGCCGATTTCTTTATTACCAATAATTGGAAAGTTGTTTGAAAAACTCTTATCAAAAAGGTTAAAATCATTCATTTACTTAAATAATATAATACCTGATCACCAGTTTGGATTTAGAGAAAAACATTCTACTATTGAGCAAATACACAGAATTACACACTCAATAGAAATAGCTTTTGAGAAAAAAGAGGTATGCTGTGCAGTATTCCTCGATGTGTCAAAGGCATTCGATGGCGTATGGCATGCTGGTTTAGAAAACAAACTCAACACACTATTACCAGCACATTATTGTAATATTATAAAGTCTTATCTTGAAAATAGGTATTTTAGAGTTCGACAAGAAAGCGATTATTCGAAACTATGCCCAATAAAGGCAGGTGTACCACAGGGGAGCGTATTAGGTCCAATTTTATACCTTTTATATACGTATGATTTACCAATAAACGAAAACTGTGTTGTGGGAACCTTCGCAGACGATACCGTAGTTTTATCAACAGCAGCAAACATTCAATTAGCTTCAAATAAACTTCAGTCTTCTTTGGATGAAATTCAGCAATGGACTCAAAAGTGGCGCCTAAAACTAAATAGCAGCAAATCAGTTCACGTTAACTTTTCGTACAAAAAGGCAAATAATAACTCAGCGTTTTATTATGTTCCAGTTTTTATTGATCAACAACCAGTTCCATTCTCAAACTCAGCTAAATATCTGGGTATGAACCTAGATGCCAAACTTCGTTGGAAGGAGCACGTTAAAAAGAAAAGAGACCAATTAGATATAAAATATAGCAAAATGAGCTGGCTTCTAGGTAGAAGATCCACACTATCCATCCACAACAAACTAATGATCTACAAACAGATCTTAAAACCAATCTGGGCCTATGGAATTCAGATATGGGGTTGTGCTAAAAACGATGTAATCAAAATTATACAACGTTTTCAAAATAAAGTGCTGAGGAATATTGTAAAAGCTCCTTGGTATATCAGAAATTCTGACATCCATCGCGACCTCAAGATACCTTTAGTGACCGATGAAATTCGAAGGCATGCGGAATCACATAAGCTTAGGCTGTTAAACCACACAAATGAGGAAATCCCAATTCTTCTAAACACATCAGGCTTAATCAGAAGATTAAACCGTTTTAAACCCCATGATTTGATTGGACGTTTTAACCAGGAATAGTTTTGTAATAAGAAACAAACTTCATAAACCTGTAAATTAATATCAACTTTATAAATATTTTATGAAAAAAGAAAACTGCTAGTTAGTCCTAAGGGACTAGTTGTAGTATTAGTTCTAAAATAAAAAAAAAAAAAAAGTTTATCTTTTAATACTTAAAATGGTTTTTCATATTCGAAAGTGTATGGCGTACCTTTTATTTGCATGAAAGGTGGTCCAACATAGCATCAAGAGTGCCATCAGGGCTGGTGCTGAATACTCCGATCTGTTCAGACTCCCCCGAATCGTTTTCGCCATTGTTCTGGGCTACCAGACTGCAGTTACGTAAGTCACGATTGGTCTGATAACTGGAAAGTATAGTATGATAACTAAAAACCCGCAGCCCATAAGATACAAAATGCCTTGTGCACATCAGTTTAATATAAAAAGTTACCCCTGGATGTGCACACCCAAAGCTTGAATCTCCACCTAAAGTGAGTCGACTACGAAACACCACAGCAGTGAGGAGAGTACAATTAATAGAAATGTTTTAGAAAAATGCAGGCAACAATATTCAAAATTATTAACACACAGAAAAAAGGTGCTTGGCTAAAAACTACTCGCTGATGTTTCAAATGATTTTAAAAACCTTCAAATGATTTTCTTATGTTGTTGGTCAAAATTTTGTCTAACAATTGAAAACAATTTTTTTATAATTTTTTTTTTTTGTAATTGATGTCTTTATTTAATTAAAAATTAACGATTAAGTAACAATAATTAATAAAAATTTTAAAAGAAATCAAATAAAAGAGAAAACTTATTTACATACATATGCGTATCATAAGGTACTTATATTCAATTCAATCTGTATTAAAGATAGATGTTAACAAAGCTTAAATGTCTACAAAAAAAAAGGCACCTGAGTTGTAATAACATAAATATAACTGTTTGTTATAAATACGATTGTTGTATTTTAAATAACTTTTGATTAATTAAAAATAATATAACAAAATTATATAAATTATATTTTGTAATTCTAAACACTTGTATGTGTTTGTGTATATGTATTGTATATATATAAAAATATTTCTTATATTAAAATTATCCATTTTCATTGAAATTGCTATAAAATATTTTTCAATTTGATTTTATCCCTGATTAAATTTGAAACACAAATTGACTAGTGTTCAAGTAAACATTTGTTTAAGCAAGGTATTCATTTTATTTGTATTTTTTTTTATATATATATAAATTTATATTTATTTTGTGGGATGGGTTATTGTTTTTAAGGTTCTTTGTTTTTACATCATTTTATTTACCTACAATTTTTTTTTCCATTAGAATAACTTTTTCTACTACATACATACGAGTACTTTTCCATCTTTACTGTTGTGTATCACATTTTATAGAGTTCAGGTGGTTCTTTACAAGATGATATACCCTGATCATATTTTCCCATTTCGGCTTCATACAAGAGATTATTGATTAAATGTTTAACCACAATTTTAGCTTTGGACGTTTTAAGTTTACGTATTGTTATGGCCACATATTCACCAAAAACTCCATACTCATCTATGGAAGTGTTGCTGTTGCTATTACTTGTCTTACCAATATTACTGCTTGAGGGTTTGTTGTTGCTGTTATTACTGACGAGTGTAGCTGAAAGGTGGGAGAAGGAGGTGGAGTAACTATTATTATCATCGTCGTCAACATTATTATTGCTGTTAATGTTGTTGATGTTATTTAAATAATCGCATTGTCTGGAGTGTATGGCATTGGAATGTTTTTGCTTTTGATGTAATTTAGAAGGTGATGGTGCATCCTCGTTGTGATTTACGTTTGAATGCATTTGTGCCTTACGTTTGCGACTACTGTTTGTGCCACTGGTGGCAGAGCCACCATTGCTGATGGTGATATTGCTGTTGTTTCTGTTCATTGTTAAGTCAGTGGCGTTTTTATGATAATTCAGTGGTACTGGTGTGGAAGTGCGTGTGCTTTCAAGCATTGCTAACTCAGTGGAATCACTTTCAAACTGTTGAATAAAAAATAAACCAAAAACATTGTATTTAAAATATAAATTGGAAAGAGATTGTATGTACAATGTACATATTTAGGCAGATATTAAGAAGCAATGGTAAAGTGTAATATGAAACGTTAATATTTGCATTTAGATTTTAATATCAAGAACGATTTTAGAACAACTTCTTTTGCCTAAAAATCTTTTCTTCATTCTGTTCTGTTACAATAGATTTTAAAAATGGCTTTGAAAGCCACTGGTTTTTTAACTGAAAATTGGAACAAGTTTTGAAGCTCACAGACATAAGATTTTTGCAGTTATCTTTTTTTAAAAAGAAAAAAAAAAAGAAACTTGCAAGAAAAGGTCCTCGGATGTGGTTGAGAGTCAAAATCTACGGTAGACCTGATTTTTTTTTCATATGCAACTGCAAAGGTTCAAGTGTCACAAAGTGGGGGTCAAAAATTACCCCATTTTCGATTTTTGACCTATTTGCACAACAAAAATGAACTAGAATTTAGAAAAATTAACTCATTTGAAGGAAAAATTTATATCAAAACGGCGCCAAAGAAACTTTTTACACAAATTTTAATAAAATTTTCCTTTAAATTAAGAATCAAATTTTACTTAAAATTTGGTTTAAATTTTAAAATTATAGAAAAATTTTACTTGTGAGAACTAAATTTTTATTAGAAAACATAGCAAAATTTCCTCTTAATTAGTTCATATATCATCTTCAATTTTTCTGTTAATTAAAAATATTTCATTCGTTTAAGGCAAAATTTTGTTTCCTTTTTCAGTTCAGTAGATAATTTTTTTACTAAAAATTTTCTGACATCAAATTAAATAGCAATTCTTTTAAGTGAAAATTATTCCTAAATTTGATAAAAATTTTCTTAAAAATATGAAACTGTTTCTATGGTAAAGGTAATATATTTGACCATATATTTTAAAGTACTTTACACTCATTGTGTAAGTATTTTCCCACTTTCGGAGAACTTCCTCTTTGTGAGGACACTGCTCTTAACAAGCTTTTTGCAATACAATTTTATCTTTTAAGTCAATTATAGGAAAGCCATTATACCGTAATGTATAAAATGTGCCTGCGATATTTTGTGTTGTAGTCAACAAATTTAAATTTAGTTTAAAGGCGCAAATTCGAAAATTTTTACCCTTTGCTAACAAAATTTTTAAATATATTCTAAGCTACCTTAAGTTCAATATTTAAGACTGTTTAGAGTAGAGATGGGCACGTGAGAGATTTTTGACTCACGCTCACGCACGATCATGAACCAAAAATTACAATCATGCACAAAAGTTTTTTTTAATGGTTACTTTTATTTCTTTAATTTAATAATATTTTTTCTATACCAAATTTTATTATTTTTTAAAAATTAGAAAACTTTTACTTGAAAAAAAGAATATTTTATTAAAATTTTTAAAATTTATCTGAACTAAGTTGCATGAAAATTTTCCTTATCAGTTTCTAAAATCAAGTTAATTTTTATTATTATATAGGAAAAAATGTATACCTTTTTTTTTAATTGTCTGAACTAATTTTTAGAAAACAATTCTTCAAAATTAGAAAGTGGTATTCTTAAAAACTGAATTTTGAAATGGCTTTCTAAAATTTAGTTAACATTAAGTTCAAGTACTTTCTCGATTTAAGTTAGACACATTTTTTGAACTACATGGGAGTAAATTAGGTTCTAAATTTTTTTTGAACTAAACTTAATTTTATTACATTTGAGTATGCAATTTTCTTAAAACTAAGATGTTTTTTCTTAAAATTAATAATTTTTTATTTAATTGACTTGTTTTTTTTCCTAAAGTCAAGAAATATTACTTAGGAAAAATATGAACTATTTCTGAGTATATAAACTATTTCGTTTTTCCTCAAACTTAGGAATTTTTATTCTTTTGAAGAAAATTTTTCTAGTTTTTAATAAAATTTTACTTAAATTGAGGACTATTTATAAATTATTTTAAAGGAAATTTTGGATTACATTTTAGTTCATGTCTTTTTTTTTTAGTGTGGCAGAAATCTTTTTCTCGATGCAAAATAAAATGGACTCCATCATTTAAGATACGTATGGCATTACATATTTGACGCACTTTAACTCGTCGATCGTTTAATACCATACCATGTACTTAAGCTATGATTTCTACTGTTATTGCAGTTTTTGGACGTCCACTTCGTGGTTCATTTTTAATGCTTTTACGACCACATTTAAATTCAGCAACCCATCAACTGCATATGAAGGAGCACTTTCACCTAACACATTCATTATGAATTTCTTGTCCTGATAAACTTTTTTATGTGAATATTTTATGACAACACAAATTTCTAATTTTTCCATTATAAAAAAATCACTGAAGCGTCTTTTTTCGATGACTGATTTAGTTGCCAGATTGAAATGAAATTGAACATGTGTTCAGATGTGACAGATGGAAGTTTCCAGTACACATAACTTTTTGCTAGTTATACCACCATCTCTGTGCCAGGCCAAGAAAATTTCGTACGACCCTGCCACTTTTCTGGTTGTTTCTTATATACAATTTTAATTTATCTGTTGGCTAAATTCTAACTCAACATTTAATAATTGGGCCTAAGTGATTTATCTTTTTGTAATGGTATTTTAAATTAACTATCGTTGCATATTGCGAACAATTAAAAAACAAACAAACTTACAATTTCAGTTTTAACATCATCTGCACTAATGTTACAATATTCACTGCCATCAAATTCAGAGGTACGTGCCTGCAAAAAACAACAGAAACAAAAAATTTGTTATAGAAATAAAAAAGTGAAATGCATTAGTTTAATGGTTTGTGTCAATATCAATGGTACGACAGAAATTTGTAATAAAGAAAAAAGTGTTTGTTCATACTGAATTCGAAAAGTGTTTTAAAGAAACTCTGCATACAACAAAAGAGTTTGGTTTAATGCAGTAAGTTTCAGTTAATAGCAATCAAAAGTAAAATTATTGCACACGTACATACTATAGTACGATAATTGTATTGAATTTCAAAATAAAAAAATGAAAAAACTGAAAACAGAAACTTGAAAATAAATTATTGTCAGTACACATCGGCTATTAGATTACCTACCACAACTCCAGTAGATGCTTCATTATAGCGAGTGGTCGGCCAATAAATACCACGGTTCTAAATCGGATTACTGACCTATTTTTTTTTCGAAATTTACAGTTTTATTACCCAAAAATGGTTACAAATATATTATTTAAAGTATTGTTCATCACTGGCCGTAACTTTTTCCTATCTTCCTTGCAATTTTCGGATACCAGCTCGGAAGAAAGACTTGTCTTTTGAGGCAATCCAATCGTCGACTGATTTTTTCAATTTTTTATTGGAAGTGAACTTCTGTTGGAACAGGCGATTTTTTTTAAAGCTGGCCATTTATAAACCTAAATTTTTTTTACCTTTTTTAAGCATTTAAAACGAAATGTACGGTAATTTTTATTCAAAAGTTATTTATTGCATTGACTGGGATCTCTAATGTATACGTTTAATATTAAGTACATTTTGATTGTTTTGTTTTTGTTTGTTTTTGTTAAATGTCAGAATGCTATTGATTCTTTTAACATTTGTCTTTAATGGGCCGAGGAAAATAGAATAGCCTTTAAAGACATAATGTTTCTCCAAAATCTTTATGAAATTGCAGTGCAGAAAAATATTTCATGCAATAATATACAGTCAAAAATTTCTGACTTTTTAATTGACATTTTTACCATTTACAAATTCAATTAGTACATCCGTTGTACATAAGAATGATTACACTGTCCAACAAATTAAGACTTTTTGAATGGAACAGAATAGCGACCCCATAATTCTGAAAGGGTATCTTGAGTAGACCTTTTTTGTAGAACAAACTTATGGTCCACAATGTCTGATTTTTTTTTACAGTGGTCTTATGGTCAGAGTTGTATTGTGGAATTGTATGAGGATTGTTTTTGTGGAAGATCTTAACCCTCTAACTGGTCTCTTTATGGGTCAATTTGACCCTTTTTTCGAGAAAAACAAAAAATATCCTTTAAAAAAGGACATTTAAGGATTAAAATATTTTACGAAAATGTTTGCCGAAAAATTTCAGTGGGGGTCACCAAAGACACCAATGTTGTAAATAAAGCTCTTTACGCTTAATTAGTAAAATTATACACCAACATATACTAAACAGGTAAAAACGGCGTCAAGTTCGGCCGGGCCACACTGAGTTCTCGCGTCTAGTCAGCTGTGATTTACAAATCGGGTGTGATATTTATTAAAACTAATAATAAAAAATAAAAGAAAAAATTCAAGCATAATTGAGCAACTAAGCAGTATATATCGGGTGTGATTTTTCTTAAATTAATATAAAAAAAGAAAAATTAAAGCTTAAATAAGCTTTGTTTTATTTGTGGACATTTTACGCACCATCAAAGCAGATAAAATATATTCCCTACAATTGAAGAACCATATTTTCTTTTCTTTGGAATACGATTTTTATCTGAAGCTTGGATACCAAAAACCGTATGTACTACTTGCGAAAGTGGTTTTTTGAACTGGTACAAAGGCGGTACTAAGGCGCTGCCATTTTCTGCGCCTATTACTTGGATTGAACCTGAAGATCACAAATCATATACATGCTATTTCTGCGTAAATTGCAAATTTGATAGAAGCCAAAGGCACTACGCGATAATGACAGTCGCCAATACAGAAATAACACCGGGGGTTGAAAACATATCAGATATAAGTTACTTGCCTCTTGATGGTTTAAACATATGTCCTAATTTGAAAGACCAAGCTTATTTGGAAGATCTTGTAAGAGATTTAGGACTAACAAAAGAGAAAGCTGAAATATTATGTTCCAGATTGAAAAACAGGAATTTGATAAAAGCCGATGTAAAAGTTACATTTCCAAGAAAAAGACACGCCGATCTGGAAAGTTTTGAAGCAAAAAAATAAATATGTACATACTATAATAACCACTATTAAAACAAAATTATAATTTTTTTATAGAAGTTGGCGTGTAATTTTGCCAATTAATCGTAAAGAGCTTTATTTACAACAATGGTGTCTTTGGTGACCCCCATTGAAATTTTCCGGCAAACATTTTCGTAGAATATTTTAATCCTTAAATGTATTATATTTTTAGTGTTAATTTTCATTATAAATTTTTGCCCCAAAATATGGGGCTTAATTACATTTTAAGATTGGGGATATATCCTCGAATTTTTAAAAATAAATAAGAGCACAAATATAATAGGAATGTGGAATAAAGCATCAATTAAAATTCAAAAACACCAAATTAAATAAAATAAATTCGATAATTTTTTTAATTACGTTTGGTATTTTTTAATTTTAATTGATCTTTTTAAGTATTGATTGTGAATTTTTGAATTTATTTGCAATTTTTTTATTGTATTCTTTTTTTTCGTTTTTTTTTTTTTAACTTCAATTGCCATTTTTGGGAAATTTTGTATATTTTTTTGTATAAAAAAGCTTTAAATTTATATCTCTATATCTATAATTACTTGTTCTCATATATGGACTTCAACGGAACACGAAATATATGTCCTGCTCTACATTTACTAACAAACACATAATTTATTTGTTAGCTTTTGTTGTTTTTAATATTATATCAAATTACAAATAGAAAAATTCCAAATATTTTTATGACAAATATTTTCGTTTTCATTTTCAAAAGAAATACCAAGAATTGACAAGGCTTGACAGCATTTTTATAAATTCTTACTTTTTAACTACTTTGAAAGGTATATAAGTTAAGTTGTTAATTAAATATTTTAAATTTTAAATACATGTGTTTTGACATAAAATAAACTCATAAATCTGATTCCAGTTAGAACTTAATGTGGTATTTGAATCTCAGATTTATAGTTAATAAAAATTAATACAATTGGAAACACAAATTTTTTTGTTCTAAATGAAAATATACATGTTAAATTATGCCACTTATGACCTGTGCGAGGAAGGTAAACAAAATTGTAAACTAAATACAAATTGACAAAAGATTTTAAAATATCTTTGACGAAATATTTGAACAATTTTTAAAATTTTATAGAAATTTGGATACCTGAATTTAGTTTAGATTATATTTAGCCAGCTCACACCCAAACAAACTACAAATTTTAAAAAAATAAACTACATAGTTTTGTTGTTTTGCTGATTTATAAACCCAATACTGAGTAAAAGCAGATAAGAATAGTCGACGTGTAAATCAACCTAAAGGTTTTTAAAAAAATATAAAAGGCGTTAACTAAAATGGTAAAGGCAAGTTTATTTTTGGTTGTTTTTACCCAAATAATATTACAAGTGCGGTTATAATTATTAATAGATGAAGGATAAGTATAGAGGTTTTATCGAAAGAAGCGGCCAAATAAAATTTTTTACATATTACAAGGTTCGGTAACTAAAAGGAAATTGAGCAAATTTCCCTGATTTCATAGAAAATTCTTCTCATTTCTGTACAAATTTCAGCAAAATCTGGTAAACCCCAATTGGACTTGCAAAAAAAAGCCCCCCCTGGGCACGCCACTGCGCGGCATCAACTTGTATGACACCCAGTTTCCTTGCTTTTGAATCAATCCCATGGCTTTTAAGAATTTGCTGACTGTTGACTCATCCACTTCCAAAGATTCTGACAACGCCTGAGGCGTTTGGCATTCCTCCACATAGAGCATTGCTTCAAACTTTTTGGGTTAGCCCGCTCGTTCCTTATCTTCGAGAAGATATTGGAAACATTACTAGTGGCGGCTTTTTGTGTACAACGCTCATTATTAATTCAAGTTCCCAATATCATGTACAAATAGTGTTTTTCATCTCCTTACAAGATAACTGTTCCGGGAAAAAATTCCGATTGCACTGAAAATTGAATTTGAATCTTGCTGGTAAAGGATTTTGGAATAAAAGAGGGGCTCCAGCCTTTCCTTTACCATTTTTCGTTGTGCTTTGCATCATTGCCTTGGTAAAAGACCCCAAGTTTGATCTAAGCCCAATTTTTTGACACTGGGTGGCAAGTTATCTTTTAAAATGGGGAGTTTTATTTAAAGTGCTCTTAATGAAAACCAAGTTTCCTACACCACTGTTCGCCATACATCTCTATACCATGGCAGAACCTTCACCGTGCTTGACCGATTTTTTTTTATTAAAAATATCGAAATATGATAATAATATGAAAAAATCATTTATTGCAATTATTTTAAATTTTGTGTAATTTTTTTTTTTTCAATTTGGCGATTTTGTTCAATTTTGGCATTTTTTTTTTTCAATTTCAGCGATTTTTTCCAATTTTTATTTTAGCGTTCTTTTTTTAAGTTTTGCAAATTTTTTAACTTTGTTGATTCATTGGGGTTGATCTATAAGTTTACATTTTCACTTAGAATTTGTCAGGTTCGAGACATAATAGAATGTTACTATGAAACAGAAAATACTATTGTAATTTTCCGAATCAATTCTATCGAAGGGTCACCTTCGTCGTGCTTTGCAAAATTTGTCCGTTTAGCGCTGTCTCGCATAGTTTCCGAGATATTTGCCTTTTTTTTTTTAAAACGCCGGTATTTCGAAAACAAAGCGTATATAGGAATATCGAAAATTAAGCGATATACGAATGAAATTTTTTATTATCGGAGTGTGTAAATTTATATTATCATATAAATAGTCACCCTGTGAGCCTTTTCCATGCCTGGCTATAAGTTACAACAACTTTTTATAAGCATCTAATGAGAAATACACAAACATTTGTCAAATCTTATTATTTTAAATATTAAAAAGCATTTCATTGGGAGTTATGTATATTCAATGAAATTTGGGAGTTATTTCATTATAAAATAATAGTCCAATGGAAAAAATTAATTATTAATAATTTTCAAAACAAATCAAATAAAGTCCCCACAATTTATGAAATAACTCCCTAATTTATATAAACATTTTTGCAAGTTATATAATTTTCTTCTTGGGACTTGTTTCATTTCAAATTACTCAAGGCCATGGTTGGAACAATGGAACTTCATGAAACAACCATTCATGTACCCGCTTACCCTTTCTAATAAAAATAAACATTCTGTTGGTACGATAAAAGTTCATTGTAGTACATTACTCACAAACATCGACACTAACTTTAATACCAAAATCTGTTGTAGGGTATTAACAAAACAGTGAAAAAGGCTGATGCAACGTAAGCTCAAATGCAGGGGCCGCTTGATTTCTGGTTGTTGGGCTTTCATTTGAGGCTAAATTAAATGCGACACATTTACGACGATTTTGTAAAGCTTATCAGTTGTGAAGCAGCATGTTGTGTTATTTTTGTGGTGAAAACCACAAAAACAAAAAATACAAAAAAAAACAATAAGGCAAGCAAATATTCCAATACATTGTCATCTGCATATATAAACTATGGTGTCCCTTAAGTTTCGAATTGGCAAAATTCAAATGTAAGAATTTCAAAAAGAATTTCAAATTACCTCGTGTCGAATAGCTGCCAAAGTTAACGATTGTTTGAAGATTCCCAAAATTTTTAAAATTTTTTCATAACTTGCGATATATCGTTTCTATATAATTTTAGTATACAAATGATCAAAATTACAAAAAAATAAATAGGTCAAAGGGCTTTAGATTTTCTCTGAAAATAGCATTTGCTGCTACATTCAGAAAAGTAAAAATATGTTGCATTTTTATACACAATAATTTTTTAATCATCACAATCCGATATAGAGTATTCAAAAACCGGTTTCGGTTTTCTTCGAAAAATTGAATTTAAAAAAAACCGAAACAAAAACCGGTCAACCGGTTTTTTTTTAATTTGAATAAAAAGCTTATATAGTTTGTTAATTGTTTTCATTACAATAAAAAAAAACAGAAATTTAATATATAAAGTAATAAAAATAAAAAATACATTCTTTGAATATATATATATATATATATATATATATATATATATATATATATATATATATATATATATATATATATATATTCATTTAATTTTTTATTCTATTTCATTTCAACAAAAAATTAACTTAAAACCAATATTTTTTAATATACTATCTTAAAAATAAATATTATAAAACTATATTAATATCAAATGAATAGAGATCATTAAGTTTGTAAATTGGTAAAATTAGGTAATTTGAATTTTGTAATTTGAACATTTAAAACGTTTGGCATTAAATAAATTTTTTTAATATTACATTTTAAATATGTTAAAAAAAATCTATTTTTCACTTCTAGAATAATATGCAATTTAAATGTTTCGTTTCAACACGATTTTTTTGTTTACTTTTGATAAAGCTAGAAGTGGAAAATACTCTTTCACTAATAGTAGATGTTGGACAAATAGTCAAAAGACAATTATATAAATTTTCCAACTTTTCAGTTTTTTCGCATTTATCAAGATATATGAAATCATCATATAATGATAAATGATTTTGTACAGTCTCTTTTTTAGAATTTTGAATACTATTTATTGTGTTATTTAGACCAGAAATTAAACTATTTGAATTTGGAATATCCAAAGTAAAGTTTTCATAAATTTTCATAACCAAACAAACGATTATAAAAGTGTCGGAAAAAATAAAAGAGACCAAGTAACCCAGTTGGTGATATAATAAAAAAAACCGGTTAACCGAACAAAAAAGACCGGTTTTCTTCGAATTTACAAAATATTCAAAACCGATCGGTTTAAAAAATAGAAGAAACCGGTTGACCGGTTTTTGAATACTCTAATCCGAGAATTATAATAATAATAATAAACATAATAATACCAACTACAATAAAATAATAAAAAAATATTTAAATTTATTTTTGAGAATTTTTTAACCTTTTCAAAAAACGTTTTTGTTTAATTCATACATCTGATATCAAATTGATCAAAACTGAGAGTGTAGCATCGAAAATCGACAGTTGATAAATTAAGGGGCACCTTAAAATAAACGTACATGTACTTGTATTATGTAGATATGTACGGTAACGCTACAGAGAAGTGCCTCATTTTTATGAAGTAAGTAGTAGTGGTAAGCGGACTGGACTGTTTCACGTGTGTTGATATTAAATTAACACACAACAAAAATACAAATTATTATTATAAAAAAAATAATGTATGAAAAAAAAAATACGACGCATTAGCTGAACAGCAAACGACAACTGAGCTAACTGGCAGAGTTACAGTGGAACTAAATGAAAAATTGCAAAAACAATATTAATTTTCCTTGTAACATTATAAAACCAGCACCCCGTTTCTGTATCTGATGCGAGAATTTTCTCATAGAGGAATTTATATAGTGATTTAATAGATAATAAACTTGATTGCTTTTTTACTGGACTTTTTTTTCAAGCTTCTAACTTTAAGCTGTGGTAAAATTATATAGAGAAATAACAAGAATACACCGCCTTATTATCTTCTGTAGATTAAAATATATTTAATTGACTGTGACTCACCCCATAGAAAGCAGAACAGGGTTGCGTTTTACATGTTTTTTTGCGAAAACTATAGATGCGAGAAATACAGAAACGAGGTGCAGATGAAATCTGCATTTTCCGAACAATTTTCATCCACTGGCCCCTTGCTTATTAGGGTTTAGGTCATTAGTGTTTATAGGAATCCCACTTATTTTTCAATCCTCTAGAAGTCTCTAAGATTTTAGTGTCTTGTTAGGCAGCCTCTCAAAAATGACAAATGATTTTTTTTTTAATTATAGTTTCTGTCGAAAAGTTTTGTTTTTAAACCACTATTTTCTCCATAGTAGTACTTGTTAGAACATTTTTGAAAACAGATTGTAACTGTTTAAATCAGGTCATATATTAATACGCGAAATGTGGATTAAGGTGTTTTACATTGCAATATTGCTTCGTATGACTCTGTGTTAAACAAATACATTGCAATTTACGAATATGGATCGATTATCAACCGACGAACGCGTAAAAATAGTTAAAACCTACTAAAAAAGGGGTGATTTAAACTTTCGAGCATTACGGGGTGATTATGGTTGTGAAATCGACCTACTGTGCAAGGAATTGGTAAGATTATAAAGAATTTTGAAGAGACTGGAAGCGTTACAGATGTGGCCAGGCCTGTGCATCATTGCAATGTGCACACTGCCGAAAATATCGCTTCTGTTATTGAAAATGTGGCGGATAATCCGAATTTGTCTATTCCACGGGGTTGTCAGCAATTGGGCCTGCAATTGAAGATTATGAACTAGGCGATATGTGGTTTCAACAAGACGGTGCCACGAACCACACAACACGACCGACTTTGGCTCTATTGCATGGAAAGCTTCCAGAACGCGTAATTTCACGTTTTGGCGTCATCAATTGGCGATTTGACGTCGTAAGACTTTTTTTGTTGGACTCGTCAAGGACCGTATCTACGCGGAAATCCCCTAACGTTGGAGCATTTAAAATCCAACATTCGTCAAGTTATCACCGACATACCGCCCGAAATGTGCGAAAAAGTAGTCAAAAACTACCTTAAAAGGATCGTCTGCTACAACCTATATAGAGGGATAATTTAAATGACATTGTATTTCGTACGTAATAGCAAAGTCAAAGCATTGACATGAAATAAAAGTTTCATCGAAATCACTATTATCAAATTTTCTTTACGGGTTTCTCTCTAGGCTTTACTGTAGATTTAAGTTTTTTTTTTTTTATTTCAAGCCTATATGACACTTGCTAGTTGCTAATTAGAAGAGAGGTCTGTGAAGTCTGTGAATTTTTCTAATTATAAGGATTTTTTTTATTTAGCCTTTTTTAATTCCAGCGGTTTGAAGTCTAACAATAGCGTTTTTACGATTTTTAAAATTTTCAAGTTTTAGCGGTATTTATCAATTTTTACATAAGTACTTTTGATTTTATCACTTTTTTTGCGATTTTTTTTAATTCGTCAATTTATTTTATAATTTTTATTTGTATAAAACGCATTTTTAGGGATTTCCACGCATTTAGTTATTTTAGATTTTTACTCACAAATTTAGTAATTTAAATTTAATTATATGGAAGGAATATTTGTATATTTTTTAGGGATTAAAAATTAACATCATCGTCTAATAGGTCAGGGAATTAACATTTTCAGTAGAAAACCATTTTGAATTATTAGAAACCCATAAGAACTGTATCTGTTTAGTCAGACAAAATTTACCTTTATTTTATTTTTAAATATGACAACCCTGAACAAAATTCCGAGTTTTTGGAATTGTAAGGAATTAAAAATGGATTTGTTCAAGTGACGATTATCAAAAGACATGAGGCCAAAAAATCTATTTCTCTGTGTTCGACATCCTCTAAGATGGAATATTTAAAATTTATTACTCAAAGGGGCACAAAGGGGTAGAAGTGTTTTCATTGACGGCCTGTCCAAATTCCTATGGCTGGAAACATGAAATTTAAAATATACGCTCCCTGAATTATTGTCTAATTCAACTACGTTTTGGAATTTTAGAGAGACACGTTGTAAAAATAGGCGTTTAATAGGAACACATTTTTCATTCAACGTCTTAAATATATCTTCTTGTCTAGAAAGTGAAATTTAAAATATGTGTTCTCTGTAGTATGTGCTAATTCCTTTTCAAGATACTTTTCTGAGTTTATGGCAGGAATGTGAAAAAAATTGAGATTCAATAGGGGAAAAGTCTCTCCCATGACGATCTACTGAAATTTCAAATATATGTTTCTTGATGTATGGGGTAATTTATTAAAAATTTACATTTAAAATTAAATAGACTTGAATCAGCAACAGCCCAAACAGCTGAGGCTTAGAACCTGAAATTTGGTATGAAGCTGCCTCCTCCTACGTAGTGCCGTAGCCAGACCACTGTTGGTAAGTGGCACAATAGTGCTATTTTTGATACTATCGAGTGCTTAATTGATCGCTGTCATTTTCAACAAAATGTTGGCACTTTTTTTTTATTATATATAAAGTCAAATAGTAAATAATATATTAAGTGTATCAAACTTGCTCTTTACCAAATTTAACATTAGCAGGATTCAGCTTTACCAAACCATAACTTTTCGTGTTAAAGTTTGCTGTGAGAGGGAATTTCGCTGTATATGTATTCAACATTTTTGCCAGTCTATAAAAATCCGCTATTTTATGAAGATTTTTAATAATATAACTACTTTAGTGTTATCAATAATAAAAATATAACACAAACTGAAAATTTAATTTTTTTTGTACGACTGTACCAATACTGCTCTTACCCGGTGTATTAACGTGCAACAAAATGATAACAAGCAATTGCCAAATCGATTACAGAGAAACGTTAAAATTATTGCATTGCTGAAAAATAATACATATAGTTTTTTCTTCGAAAAATATAAAATTTTATTAAAAAATATTTTTTTTCACAAATAATAAATAACTAGACTTTTTATGCACTAAAAATTGTGTTGTTCTGTATTGTTCAATTAAAATTAAAGCTAAAAGTGACATTTGATGACGGACAAAATGACAAGAGCCAATTGCATATCAATAATTTCATGAAATTGCAATAATATTAAAATTAAGTGTCTTCACCTAAGATGCTATCATTTTATTGTAGAGGAAAACACCGCGTAAGGCACATAATACTGCTTGCTTGATACTTAAGTAAGCTCAAGGTTATATTCAGAAATTCAGCAAAATCCAGCTTTGCACCCCGTTTCTGTATCTGATGCGAGAAGTTTTCGCATCAAGAAATTTATATTCACCCTATTTTATACAAGGTGACTTAAAAGACAATAAAGTTAATTGCATTCTAACTTATAAAGCTGTGGCACATTTAATTTTGTACATTAAAATTTCATTTTAGATAAAGAAATGAGAAGAATACAGTGCCTTATTATCTTCTTTAGATTAATATATATTTAATTGCCTGTGACTCACCCTATAGAAAGCAGAACAAGGTTGTCTTTTACATGTTTTTTGCGAAAACTTTATCGATGCAAGAAATACAGACACGAGGTGCTGAATAGTCCTATTGTGAACGATTTGTTTAGCGTATCTTTTGCTCTTTCTCTAGCAGTTATTTCTTTTGAGGCTTGGTTGGTTGAATAAATTTTGTACACTATGTTCCAAAAATTAAGGCTGTCCGTCTACAGACACCTTAAAATATACGAAATCACAATTTATCTTGTTAAATTCTTGATGCAGAATGCTACACTCAATGCTTTTAAAACACACAAACATATACTAACAAATCTGGAGTATGTAGTTCAAAATCATAATACGTGAAAATGGATTAATGCCGGGGAAAAGATGGTGCGACAAGTTAATCGTAAAGTAAATAGTTTACCGACTTTGAAAATAATCTAGTAAATTATTGCTTATATCAGTGAAATGTGTAGGTGTTGTTGTTTTTGTGGGTGTAAGTTCAAGTTAGATCATCATATCAGCAAGGATGGAATTTACTAAGCTGTTGCATTTGATGTCACCAACGATGACTACATAATCAAATTTTATTGTGATATCCACTTAAATGTGAATCAAAGATTCAGTAAGGATTCTGTTTCTTGCCTATACATCGATGCTATTAGTAGTTTCCTGCCCTCGCTCTTCACTTCAATAAAAATATATTTAACCTCATCTTGGAATTTTTTAACATAGAGTACTGTATACCATTCCGCCGCCATGTTCCTTCCTGTCATATCTCAAAACCTTGTATCCATGAAGACAGTTCTTTCAGTGCAAAGTGATAAAATACAGACATAATTCATAACTTCTTATATCTTTATGTAAATAACTGAAATTTGGTATGCGAACAAAGAATATAATTTCTTATCTTTCATCAAAATTTTGGTGAAATGCAAACAGTGATTGACTAAATTAGTATATACATCTAAAATGTATTGAGAACCAACCCATGTGTTGTATTAAAAATAGTCTGATTTTTGGGCGAACTATTCCTTAATATTGGTTAATGCGTGAATTCGAATTTATCAAAATTGGTCGTACTTATAAGTGTTTTATGGTAAGACTCATGAAGAAAATAAAATTTTTGTAGAATTGCCAGATATTTTTGTATAGTAAAAAATATATGGAGCGGTAAGGATTGTTATTGAACGACCTGCTGTTGGTACAACTTGGGGTAAATGGTCTATAGCATCTAGGGTAGAAGGTGAAATAGAGTGGTTTTTTCCAGATCTGGATTAGTATTGAGAGTGCTTTTGAAAATTCTACTATTGACACGATAAGGTCTCTGGCTGAGGCGCACGGAATAGATGCTATCTTAAAGGCTGCTGATAATCACTGAGACATAAAAGTACTAGTTGAGTTCAGTAGAGAGTGACCTCAATGGGATTTTTTTTTAACTAGACAGGTGTAAAACTTGCACAAGATCCATCTACCTTTTTTACCTTCTCTGCCACTCCTCCTTTATACGAAGGTCAACTGCATTCAAAAATTATTGCTATACAAAAACCTGGAAAAGACAATAGTAGTCCTGATTCTTATCGACCAATAAGTTTATTGAACACAATGAGTAAAATTTTTGAAAATATAATCAAAGAAAAAATAGTAAATTACATTGATGATAACAACATTTTACCACCACAACAGTTTGGTTTTCGAGCAGAGCACAATACTATACAACCTCTTGTGAGAATTAAAAATATTGTTAAAAACAATTTCAACTCTGGCAAATCAACTGCGATGATTTTACTTGATATAAAAGCGGCGTTTGATTCTGTATGGCATGACGCACTAATACATAAATTACTTACAATTGGAATAGATTTATCAATTATAAAAATAGTTAAAAGCTTTTTATCTAACAGATCATTTAGAGTACACATTGGAAATACCGCTTCTCAAACTTACGAAATCCCTGCTGGCTGCCCTCAAGGATCATGTTTATCGCCTATTTTGTACAATATTTTCACTTACGACTTTCCAAACCTAGAGGGTTGCAATTCATCCATTTTTGCTGATGACACCGCAATTTTAAGTACGGATATTTTAGCAGAAGATATTATACAAAGTCTAGAATCTTCAATAAAAACTGTAGTTGATTTTTTCCATAGATGGAAAATTATGATAAATCCTACGAAAACCCAAGCGATATTTTTTACAAGAAGAAGAAAACACTGTTTTATACCGCAAACTAACATAAATATTGGTAACACTTATGTACCTTGGGAAGATAAAGTAAAATATCTAGGTGTAATACTCTATAAGAAATTACTTTTTAACGAACATGTTGGCTATATCATTCATAAAGTAAATATTACAATCAAAATTATGTATCCGTTAATAAGCCGAAACTCTGATCTGAGTATTAATAATAAGCTCTTAATATTAAAATCCATATTTCATGCCATTATCTTTTATGCAGCTCCTGTATGGCATACTGCTTCGGAATGTCATTTAAAGAAATTACAAATCTGCCAAAACAAGCTACTCAAAATGATATATAACCTTCCAATGCACTTTCCGACATCAACGTTGCACTTTATGTCTAACATTAAACTAGTCAATGAAAGACTTCAAATATTGTCCCAAAACTTTAGGGATCGTTGCCGCCATTCTAGCTACCTTCACATAAACGCCCTATGTTGATAATAAAATTTATCTAACTCTTTTACTTTTTAAACAATTTTTTTTTTTCTTTTTTTTTTCATTGGGGTTTTCTTTAAAATTTTTCCCTAACTATAAGATCATACTTTTGTAAATATATTACTAGCACGAATTTTTAATATTTAAGCTGAAAAATTATGTATTAATTGATCTCTTAATTATAAGATACTATATTATTGTGAATATGAATATTAAAAATACAATAAATGGAATAAAAAATAAAAAAAAAAAAAAAATTAAAGTGGGCTTGGTTACGGTTAATAACAGTAATCTTCTATTTTGCCTTGAACCTCTGGTAGTCAGCATTAATCTCGTCAAAGATGAGCCTACGTGTGCTGCCGAAAAGTGTCCGATGTTTCTAATGCCTTTGGATAACATGAATTCGGTAGTAAGTATGGAGTAATCATTCCGAGTATTGAGATCTGGGGTAACCCGAAGGAACTACTTGGGGATTTATCTGATACTTTTTACAATGATGGATCTAGTACCTGGACGATATGTACAAGTACTCTTATGACATGGGCATAATGGTAACTATCTTTTAGACTGGGATTTTTGCTAATTTATAATGGATGGGAGACAGGATCATTAGTATATGTAGTGACTTAAATCTTCGATCACTTCATCCGGGATTGTTCACGAGTGCAGACGCAAGCCTAACGAGATTTATTTTGGGAACAGGGTTTGTCCTCTATGATATCGGATCATGTCGGTATTCCGGGCAATGAAATGGACGGCCTGTTGGCAAACATTGCAGCTCATGTCATGATTAGTACGATGTGTTTTGTAGGCATACCGGATGGGAATCTGGCATGATATCCACTCAGTTTAAGTAGAGCTACTTGCCGTATACTTACTGAACTCATTACGAGGAAATGTGTGTGTCATGTCTGGAAGAAGAGGAAACGACACAACATTTTGACTTCTTGTTGATGGATTCTGTTCATTAACTACCCGATTTTCCTAGGCTTATGGTCCATAGACTTTTCTTAATGCTTCTCAAAAAAAATGTAAGTTACATTTAGAAATTAGAGCATACATTTTAGTTAAAATAATAAATACAATTGATTTATTGATTAGTGTAAAAAAAATGTTTTAAGGAAATATATGAAAACACAATATTCTTTCACATTTGTACACATATTTTATGACCGATTTTATCAACCAATTTTGATTCTAAATATCTACATAAACAATTGTTTTCTCCAATTAAATAGTTTATTAACAATATATGAAGTAACTTAAAATGCTTCCAGTTAAATAGATGGCACAATAGAAAGGTTGGCAACCGATTTATATTATTAATGGTAATGGATAACGATATTTTACATTTCTTTCGTTAGGTTATTAAGTTTAACGACAGTTCTTTTTTGACAACTTCTTGGATCATCACTGTGCTGTTTGTGGAAACAACAACAGTAGAGGACAATAAAAGCTAAAGTTAAATTTTCATGTATGCTGCTTTTGAAAGAGGGAAATAAAAAATTTAAATTTGCTTCCTTAGGATATTCAAGTTATCTCGTTACAACATTTTAGGGAAAATTTAAGTAATTTTGTAACGGCATTTTAAGGTTAATGGCATTTTAAATTATTTCAGTGGTGCTATTTTAAGATTAACGATAGTCATATGAAAGGTGTTTTAATCGGTATTGGTATTTTAGGGTTAGTGTTTGCCAACCATGCGAAAAGGTATCACAAATTTATAGTGCTTACATTTGAAAAGTAAAAGTATAAAATCTCAAACTCCACGAAGTGCCAACAATTTTCTTCAACTTATTAATATTTGATAGCTTTACTTGTTTTTAATTGTTCAATAGACTGTATTGATATTTTAAAAAATCATCGAATTACGTGCTCAGAATATCTACACATTACCAGATTTCATATATAAACAATTTAATATAAACCCAAATTACAAAAAGATAGTACATACTTTGTTTTTAAAGTTTGAAAATTAAAATTATTAATTAGAAAATTTAGTACAAGAAAAGTTGCAACCTTGACGTATCGTCTCAAATATTGCAGCTAATTTACAACAAAAAAATATTCTTATAATATATTATGTAAAGTATTTCGTTTGATATAAATTTTTTTTACAACAACATCAAAAATAAGCATGGATTTAACATGCGTGTTATTTATAATGTACTTGTTATCCCCTCTGCTAACAAACTACCAAACACTTACCAAATTTTGAAAACAGCTGTTTTGTGTCAATGAGGTTTTGTAAGTAAACGTGAAAAATATATAAAAAAAATTTTGTGTGTAAAAAAAATATTTTTTTATTTAAAAACTATCGAAACTCTTGAACATTTTTTTGATCCCAGATATTTTTTCTTGTTTAAAATAATTTGATTCTCACTAGAGGCATTTGTTTGTTGTGCTATAACAAGCCCATGGACGCGGTTAAATTAATATACAATGTACATAAATATAAAAATTGAAACTAAATTCTATCTTAGAAATTTATTTTAGTGGCCCACTGTACAACCACGCTTTACTCATATTTATGTGTTTGCAACTGTCAAAGTGTCTTCAAAGTATTCAGCGACCGTATACAACAACGAACCAGAAATAAAACGCAAAACATGTTGAGAGAAACTAGACAAGAAGCTTTTTAATGTGTTCAATGATTTTGAGTTGCAAATGAGTAAATACAGTGCAACAATAACAACAATACGTGGGTATATATGTATAAAAAAATTATACTATAAGTACATATACACTGATAAAAAAAATAGTAAAGGCCTATTAGATTTCTATATTTTTTGTAGCCTCAGGTTTGAAGAAAAAAGTTGTTTGCAATAAAAAAATATACATACTATGTATATACTTACATGTAATTTATATTGGGGTAGTGTTTCCTACACGTGTAAATCAAAACAAAATTTCCGGTTAAATATTTTTTTTTTACCTACTACAAATTGTTACTCCTAAAATTCCCTCTAATTCTATGGGCAAAAGTGGAAAATTGTAAATTTTTTGCAAAATGCTAACTTCGTACTTAAAATATTACAAATTTTTTTTTTAAATATATGAATTTTTTTTAGTGTATTACATTAGTATGTATAAACAATAATGATATGAAAAGCAAACCAGTACTTACCACAGCCGTTATCGAAAGACTAGGAATTGCAGTCGCAGCACCGTTACCAATAGCAGAATTTTCATCTAAACTACGTGATTCATGTAAAACATTGAAGTTTTCTGGAGAGCACATAGTTGTAGAAGACGGACGTGGAGGTGTATTTGATGTGTTTGTTGCTGAAGCATTTACACTGCTCGCTAAAGGTGATAATGGTTTTGGACTGTTAAAAGGTTTCGAAATTGGGTTATGCGATGACGAAGTAGAGGTGAGGTTTAAATTACTGCTGCTAACGTTAGTATTAGTAGATAATTCAATCATTTTTAGTTGAGCAATAGGGTCTGTTAGTTGTTGTTTGAGAGTATGTTCTTGCTCTTGTCGTCTCTCTTGAGCCGCAGCTTCAACTGCTGCTATCATGGCCATAGGATGGCGGGCTTGTAGGCCCAAAGCCAAGAAGTGGTTGTTGAAATGTTCAATGTCACGACTAGAAATTTTACGTTCCTCAAATAGCTCCTCATCGATGTGGTTGTGGTCCCCTCCAACAGCACTACTACTGCTACTAGCATACCAACCACGGGAACTGCTAATGTTATTATTGTTGGATTCAGTCAATTTAGTAGTGGAATCATTTTTGTGTCCCTCTGCTTCGTCCGAATCGCCTGCCTCCCCATCCAATATAAACCTTATGGCATCGTATGCAAACCACATTGGCTGATAATTTAGCCCCTTGCGTCTACCGTTCAACACTTTGCCATGTTCCCGGTGGAATGAAGATCGTAAGCTTTTAATTTTAGAACGTATGGAACGTATTTCGGCACCATATTTATGGCCCAATGATTTCAGAGCTTCGTATTTAGTCTGCTTAATATGATAGCCCTTGGTATTGGGATCCCAGAGAACGCGTTGTCGTCGATAGTCTTCGATGAAATC
>OX456524.1:124802980-124977980 GCA_949748255.1 Eustalomyia histrio
CATATTCGCTAAATATGAATACCAGAAAAAAGGGAAATCACGGAACTACATACATATATGTTTTGCCATACATGTTACTACAATTTCTATTTCGTATGCATACAAGTTCTTTCGTCTATAATACAAAAATGAAAATAAAATTCACCGCAATTGTATATATTTTGTTATTTTTTTCTTTCGTTATAATTTTTGTCCGGCTACGAGAGTGTCCGCATCCGACCAAGACACCGTCCGCCTATCACAGGCTAATTTATTTTACAAACGCCATCTAAAGTTGGGGTTAACAAATTTGTCGGTATATGGGAGCTGTCCGGCTGTGGAAGCTGTCCGTTAGTGGAGCTTTCACTGTATAAGCATAAGGGTGTATTAGGGTTGCCAGATATAAAATCTTTGAAAAAAGTACATCGCGAAAAAAAAGGTAGTACAATTAAGAAAAAAAAGTACATCTTTTTTATTAAGAATATTTCAAAATGTATTACATAAAAGTAAAAATTCATGTAACAAAGAACTAAAAAACAAATAATTTAGTACATTACAATTCATATTATAAAGAAACGAAAAATAAGAGATCATAAAGCATGTACTTTTAAGAATTTTGTTTTATTTTTTATCTATTGCGATTTTGAATAATTTTTTTAATTGATATCTTGTTTCTTACTTAACAAACCAATTTTATTAAAAAAATTGGGATTTTTTTTTTGTGAATGAAGCTCTTAAAAAGTTTATAAGTATTTATCATTTTTATGCACTTGAATAACTATGCCATTTAAACCGTTTTCAGTTTTTAAAAAACTAAAAAACTTAGTACATGTGTACTCAAAGTTAGTTTTTATAATTAATACACTTTCCAGATTTTCCATTAGAAGTTTGTTGCGTTCTTTACGCCAAAAATAAAACATCAAACTTAAAAAACGTTTTCACATGCCGCATTTGAATGTGGAATTGAGAATACAAATTTATTCAAAATTGGGAAAGGATCCGCTGTTTAAGAATCCTTTCCATTTTTCTTCTGCAGATTTTTCTTTATCAACATTTACAGCATACGATTTTAAAGATATAAACTCGTCAAAATGTTGATCTTTGCTTTAAACTTAAATGAATTGTTGCGCTTCGTTTTTTCGCTAGTGTTATCAAAACAAACATACATTACCCTTTTGCTAACAAAAAAACACAAAGTTATGTATCTAAAAATAGATTTTCAAAAATATTGCAATTATTACGTTACATTTATAAATCATATAAAGGTAACGAGCTATCATTACAAGGTAACGCATGAGAATATCGCACCCATTACCAAAGTTTTGCTGGGTGTTTAAATTTATTTACATACAAATATTTACAACTATTTAATACAAATTTTATGTAAAATTTTTTCAACCGCGTTTTTTAAGAAGACAAAAGCTACTTCACTGACTTTTAAAAACAACATGTGAACAACATATCTATACGTAGGATAAATTTATCATAATATCAAACATAATGCAATGAAGACAACATCAACTGTCAAATTTTTTGATTTCCACAATGATATTACAAAACAATTATCTTACTTGTTGACATGTGATAAATCGGCATAAAAATATAGTAACAGGGTGTTTGAAATATCTTCAATTTGCTTTTTTTTGCACTGAAAAATAAAATGTTGTCAAACGAAAAAAAGTACAAAAAGAAGTACAGAGGCTAAAAAAAAGTACTCTTGCGTACTTTTTTGTAAAAAAAAAGTACGCGTACTGCTGAAAACAGTACGTCTGGCAAGCCTAGGGTGTATCGATAAAGAACATTATGTACTAGCAATCAAACGATGCGTATTAATGTGCTAATTGCGGAAAAAATATTGGAACTTCAAAATGTTTGCACAAAATTGGTATCAAAATTTCACTACTGGCAAGGGGATTGCAAAAAATTCAAAACTTTTTTTTAGACAAAATACGCTATTATCGGAGTCTTTAAAAATATTTTGGGGTTTCCCCTATTCAGCTCATTAATCCTCATTGTTTGAGTGCTTTTAACTTTAACCAATTGACAAGGAAGATCAATAGTTAATTTACGATAAGTTTCCCTCTTATAAAGCCCAGTATCATTTTAACTACAGCAAAATAATTTGGCGCTAGATTTAAAGCTCTAAAACTTTAATAAAAACTTAAAATTGCTAGCTTATTTCAGTTTTTTCAAAGTCACAACCATAAAAGGATATGCCACTTTTTCGCTGCATTTAAAAGGTCTTGTCACGCAGGAGAAATATTGTTTGTGTTACATGAAGTTTTAGAAATATTTTGGTGTGATGACAAAATTTAAAAAAAAAAATATATACCGGAAACTGGCAATTTATGGTAAATAATTTAATAAAAACTAAATGTGTGTAGTACCCTGTATTGTATGTATTGAATGAGAGATATGAAATAAAACGTCAGTTTGTAATCATCCACTTGAAGCGTAAAGACGTGTTTTATTTTACACATGGTGGCAGCGGTGTGCAAAATAAATTAAAACAAAAGAAAAAAAAAAAGAGTTATACGATTTGAAAACAATTGAAAGGAAAAATGCCAAACGAAAATTTGGCAAATGTATCTCCACAAACGGTGTGTGTGGAAAATAGTTATCAGGTTACACCACCAGAAAAATTTGATTTTGGTAGACCGTCAGAATGGCCAAAATGGTCACGCCGCTTTAATCGATGCCGAATTGCAACAAGATTAAATAAACAACCACAAGATGAACAAGTAAACTCCCTAATTTATCTTATGGGAGAGCAGGTAGACGAGATATTTATGGCCCTACCTTTAAGTGATCTTGAAAGGGAAGATTACAATAAAGTGATTGAGGCATTTGAAGAATATTTTGTTGTACGCATTAATGTGATCTATGAGCGCGCAAGATTTAATACAAGGGTGCAGCAGGAGGGTGAGATGGTTGAAGATTTCATAACTTCACTCCATACGCTGGTAAGAAATTGTAATTATGGTAATCTTCGAGAAGAAATGATACGTGATCGGATTGTTGTTGGCATTAGAGACAAAAAGCTGTCAGATAAATTGCAATGTGAATCTGATTTGACATTGGCAAAGGCAGTAGACACGATACGTACACAGGAAAGCGTACGTAGACAACAAAATGAATTGGCACAGAGTTGCCAAGTAAATGCAACTGTTAACCGAGTTAAAATAGTAGAAAGGAAAAATGAAAAATGTGAAAAATGTGGTGAATGATCGAATCGTTTGCCCAGCACAAGGAAAAAAATCCAACAAATGTTTTAAAATCGGGCATTTTGCAAGAGTAGGTAAGAGTCAACAAAGAATACATAATATTGAAGCAGAAAGTGAGAGTGAAATGGAAACAGTATTTTTTGGCATGATTAACGACAATGGTAATAAAGATCGCTGGTATGCCGACAAGAGGTTAGCAGGGCCAGTGGGCGAAAAAATGGTAGTAAAGGGAATGTGCACAATGGAAATCAAAAATAAGAATCACAAATGTAAAGCTAAAGTGTACGTGGTGGATGACATTACCAACCCTTTATTGTCCTTAAGCACTTCTGAAAATTTAAGATACGTTAACAGAATAACCAAAATTAATGAGGTGTCGACAGTAAATATTCAAAAAGAATTTCCAAGTCTTTATAACAGCTTGGGTTGTTTAAAATTTATATACGATATTAAACTGAAACTACAGTATTCGCCATACGCTATACACGCAGCACGTAGAGTACCCATACCATTAATGGAAAAGTTGAAGAACAAACTTGCAGAAATGGTGAAGATGGGGGTTATAAAACGAGTAAATAATCCAACAAAATGGTGTGCACCACTAGTGATTGTACCAAAGCCAAATGGGGACATACGTCCATGTGTGGATTTGTCAAAATTAAATGAATGTATTGAAAGGGAAATTCATCCAATGCCTATGGCGGACCATACGTTAGCTCAATTGGATGAGGCCAAGTATTTTACCAAAATGGACACCAAAAATGGGTTTTGGCAAATTAAATTATCTGAAAGATCGCAGCAGCTAACAACATTTATGACACCTTTCGGTAGATATTGTTTTTTACGATTACCTTTTGGCATTTCTTCGGCGCCGGAGGTATTTCAAAAGCAGATTCAACAAATTATAGAAGATTTTCCAGGCGTGGTATGCCAGACAGATGATATACTAGTATTTGGTAAAACAATGACAGAACATGATGAAAACTTGAGAAAAGTTTTGGAAAGATTGTCGAAAGCAGGTGTTACATTGAATAAGGAGAAATGTGAAGTTGGTATTACGTCGGTAAAATTTTTAGGCCATGTTATCGATCCTCAGGGAATTCATCCGGATAATTCTAAAGTGAACAACGAACATGGGCTGTAACACAAAAATTTAGGGATTTTTTAACCGGAATAAAATTTCACAAGCCACTAATCTCAATTTTCACGGTAAAGCATCTTGATGATTTAACACCACGTTTACAAAAATTTCGAATGAAATTATTATGTTATGGGTATACTATTGAATATACACCGGGTAAAGATTTGATTGCGGCAGATGCTTTATCGCGAGCACCCAGAAATACTACTTAAAATGAAGATGATGAAGATTTAAGAACGTTTGTTAAAAACATTATTGACAAATTCCCAGCTAGTGATGAATACATAGAAAAGTCAAAAATGGAACAGCAAGACGGTTCGGTTCTTAAGGAGGTAGCAATTTATTGTAATTCAGGATGGCCCGACAAATCAAAAATATCACCAGAAGCGAAATTGTTTTATAATGATCGTTACAAAATAGCTGTTAATAATGGGCTGCTTATGTATGGGGAAAGAATGATAATACCATCAAAAATGCGCAGAGGTTTTGGACCGTATTCATAATGGTCATTTAGGTATAAACAAGTGTAAAGCAAGGACGCGGGATTCAGTTTGGTGGCCCAGCTGTATGGAAAGTGTAGAACAGCTTGTAAAAGAATGCCGTATCTGCTTAAAAAATTTAGTTCCAAGAAGAGAGCCAATGATAATATCAGAATTTCCTGATCGTCCGTGGCAGAAAATTGGTATCGACTTGTGTTATTTTAAAGGAAAAAATTTTTTGGTGGCATGCGATTACTACTCTCGGTACTCAGAAGTAATGGAACTTGAAAGACAAACAGCTAATTGCGTAATTGAAAAACTTAAGTCGATTTTTGCGCGTCGTGGTATACCAGAAGAAGTACGTTCGGACAATGGTCCACAATTTTCTCAAATTGTTACATCTGAATTTCATCGATTTGCCAATCAGTGGGGCTTTAAGCATACGACATCGAGCCCATATTTCTCGCAAAGTAATGGGTTAGCCGAATCTGCCGTAAAAATAACGAAACAGCTTTTTAAAAAAAATGCAGATCCGTATATGGCACTTTTAGAATATAGAACAACTCCACTATCAACAGGATTTAGCCCTTCAGAACTGTTAATGGGAAGAAAGTTGCGTTCAAGACTGCCAATGACCAACATTCAATTATCTCCGAAAAGTCTTCAAAGAAGTGAAATATTAAACAAAGAAGAAGAAAGACAAAAACTTTAGGCCGATAACTACAACCACCACCACGGAGTTCGTAACCGTGGAAATTTAGAAAACAACTCCGAGGTTTGGGTTCGTGATTTGCAACAATGGGGAAAAATCGAATCAACAGCTAATGCACCCCGATCATATTGGGTCCAAACTGATAATGGGCGTTATAGACGCAATGCTTTCCATCTCAACGGGCCAAATACAAATAATGGCTCTTTTACAAACAATAATGTTCGTAGAACATCGGTCAGAACAACATCTTTTGAAAAAGGGAATGAAGAAGGGCATGCATCAGTATCAACAGAAATTACGCCAAGAACATCGAGTGATACTCCACAAACCACTGCTGTAGTTGAGGAACTAGTTAAGGATGCCATCCCAGAAGTTCCTGTCCAGGGACCAAAAACAACAAGACGAGGTCGCACGATTAGGACTCCTTCTAGTCTCGACCAATATGTTCTAGACTTTGATTGGAACGAATATTAAAATATTTAATATATATCTTTATAACTATTATTTAACTTTATTTACTTTTGATTCAAAACAAACGTAAAACGTTTATTACTTTGAATTGATATTACTTTACATTTAAACCATTTGTTTGAAGAAAATCTTTAATTACATTTTATTTAAAATTAACGTATATACGTATTTATAAAAAGGAGATGTGTAGTACCCTGTATTGTATGTATTGAATAAGAGATATGAAATAAAACGTCAGTTTGTAATCATCCACTTGAAGCGTAAAGACGTGTTTTATTCTACACAAAATGTATATAAATATACTGATTTTTATTTAGCCAAAAGCTCAGAAGCTCAGATTCCTATAATCGCGTAAATAAAAAATTGTAAACAATTATTAGCTAAAAATTTTCGAAATTCAAAAATTATCCAACGAATATGTAAGCAGTCCCGTTTTTGTATAATTATTTAAAAATAAATATGCTTGTGCTCAATACATTCATTCAATTTTCTTATTAGCATATAGTACCAACAGTGGGCAAGTGCGTCCCTTTGTCGTTTTTATTGCGATTTAGCCCTCGAAGAAATTTGAATTTCGTCCTTTCATTAGATTTTTTAAAATTCAGATTTTTTCAGGTTCAGAATTTATTCTTCACAATATTATTTCTCTTTGCTTTTTAATATTTTCACTAGTTTGCTTTTCACTTAAATTCGTTTTGATGTGAAATTTTAAACTTTTTAATTTTTGACAAAAATTGTTTTTTTTTTTAATTTAATATTATTTGACGTTTGCATTAATGAAACAACACTTAAATACTGCCAAAAGAGCCAATTTATACGATGCAAGTGATTGCGTGCAATTTTCGTAATTCCCTTTTCAAAGTTGCTTCCAAAGTTATGCCTATTTGTACGGTTACATTTGTTGCACAAAAGCTGAATGTGAATAAAGCAACAAAAGAAAAATACATATGAGTGCGAAAAAGAAATAACAAAAATATGCACGAAAACGAAAACCGTGCCTTTTTTGTTACCCCGCTTGCTTATGTACCCCGTTCGCCGCCAAATAAGAATTGCACGCAGTTATTGCATGCAACAAAGTCACTGTGTAAATTGGCTTTAACAAAGTTCGCATCGATAATCATTGTGCAAATCAACAATTAACAACTTTTTTATAACATAAAATGTGTTGATTTAATTTTTTTGTTTTTGCTGCTTAAAATTAATTTGGACATGCTTTACTGTTGCCAAATCTTACCTAAAAATATGGTAAAATCTAAAATTGCTAGAAAATAGCTAAATTATTAAAAATTAAAATTTTTGCAATAAATTTATAAATATTTTAATTTCTGTTGAAAAATTACAAAAAAATTATCCAAACAATTGGTAAATTTTAAATAATAATAATTTAACAATTATTAATTAATAATCTTTGCATTATAAATGCTTAAAAACAAAAAGATCGCCTTAAAAAATATAGCTGGATTAAAAATTGTTTTACACGATAATGATTTTTAGTGAAAAATTTCTACTATTTGTTTTCATGCAAATTTAATGTATGTACAACACTTTTATTTTTTTAGTGAAAAAGTGACATTTTGGGGTAATTATGACTACAATTACTATTCTTAAGGAGAACAATTACTATTCTTAATTCCTAAACTCAATTAATCTCAATGACCCATAACCGACTAATTGGGACATTAGTTGACACATTTGTTGTTGTCCCATTAAAAATTTAAATTTAACTCGAGGTTAAATTTAAAAGGGACATTCAGTAATCGCAAAAAAACGATATTTGGTTGCTTTTTTCTTTGTTGAAGACATTTATAGAAAAATTATTTCCTTTACCTCGGACTTTTTTTTAAATTTTACACTCAAAGTTAAATCAAATCGGCTCAACAAAATTTTTTGTTATCAAAATTTGTACATAATGCTTCAAAATACCGAATATAGACCAAATAAGATATTCTTAAAAATCTCAACTAACATAAAGTGTTTAAAAAACGCTGGATTTGACGAGAACATTGATTTTTTTTAAATTTAAAAAATGATGGTTTTATAAAAATTTCTGGTAATGAAAGGGAAATAAAATTTTTTGCTGTTCCTAAACAAAAAATATTTAGTGCCAACCGAATTGTGAAGCATATTTTGGATGCTGCAACAAATAAATTCCGTTACTACAACCATACTCAAATGTGATCCCTTATAATTTTTTGTATTAACCGAATGTTGTTGTAACAATTAATACTCAGTTGCAGTAACCTAATGCCAAAAATTTACATAAATTTTATACAAAAATTAAAAAAGGTAAGTCAGCTTTCATTAAAGCTTCGATGAAGATATATATTTTGACTTTTCTAAATATGATGCGGCCCTTTACGATTTATGGAAAACCTCAATGTGGCCCTTGGTGTTAAATACGTGCCCACCCCTGGCATATACTCACAGAAAAAAATATTTTAAAATCAAGCAGAAACAACATTTAAATAAATAGAAACAGCTTTGAAATCAAATTAAGTTTGGTTTCTTTTAAATTTGAATATGTTTCTTTTAATTTTTAAAATGCGAAAACAGAATTAAAAATGTTGACATATTAATTTAAATACGAAAAAGATTGTGTTAACTAGGATCATATTTACTTCAATACAATTCATGCGTAATTTAAAAATGTTCGTAAATACATTTATAAGATGTTAATTTAAATACGATATTTGAATTGTTTTAATTATAATTTTCCTCTCTATTGTCATACGTCCTTTAGAACTGTGAAATTTTTTCAACTTATATTCCAAAACTAGCTCCAGATTTTTTTTTTTGCAATTTGTGAAACAAAAAATTTCTGAAGTTTGCTCTTGAATTCAGAAAGTCCTCACAATGTCCCATAATTTTTGCCAAAATACTCTAGTCTTATTTTTGATGTATTATTGTAATTTTTTTCAACTTTCGGAACAAAAATATTTCAAAACTACTTCTTGAATTCAGTCTTGCACTTTTAATAGATTTGTATGAAATAACTTGGTTTTTCGATTCAATGTGCGGCTATTTTATGGCGTTACTAACAATAGGTTAAACTTTCCTGAAATAATCTTGAAATAATTCTGACGGAGGAATTTAAACATTTTTTTTTTAATTTCGTTCTCAATTACAGATTTTTTTTTACTTTCTTCGTAATGCATGATAATTTTTTAAAAAATAGACTGGATATAATTCTGACACAAAATTGTATAACTTTTTTCAATTTAGGAAACAAAAATATTAGATGTACTTATATGAACATATATTAACTTAAATTGCACATATCTCAGGAACTAGGCAAAGGTAGAGCGAAAAGGGAGACATTTTTGACCTTTGGGTATTAATGATATACCGCCAAAAACATTGCAGAGGATCTGAATTCACCATAATCACCGGATTTTTAGATTGAGTTTTTCTTGAAAACTACGGCTGCAAAATTTAAAGCTGTTTTATTTGTTACATTGCGTTTATCTTGAAAACTGATATAAACCCAACAAAAGTACTCCTTATATTCAGCAATATTTTCAAAATAAAAATAATGTATTACCTATAATATGTTACTTATTTTACTAATTTAAATTAATTAATAATAAGTCAACTGTAATGGCTTACCTTTTGTATTGTTTTAATATAAGCAATAATGAGTTATTGTTAATTATTTAAACAACTTTATTCATTTATGTGTATTTTTTTTAATTTACGAATTAAAAGCGTTTAATAAAACAAATTATTATATAAGTAAACAGGATAAAGCCTACAAATTAGTTTAGAGTAGTGTCGAATCAATTTATTTTAACTTATTTGTCTTATTTGCAAACATTTTAAAATATCTTGGGGCAACAATCGAGTTTTAAATGTAGTTCCGAAATATCTTTTTTAAAATTTTTTTCAAAATTGTAAAGAGATTAAAATATCAAAACATCTAAATATATCTATCTTTTTTATATCTTTTTTAAAACTTTTATTGATAATAATTTAATTTCTCTATTATTTTTAAATGCATTATTTTTAATTGCTTTATCAAATACTTTATTATTTAACCTTCTTAATATAAAAATGTTTGTTTACGTTGCTGTTAGACTTGAGGTTTTTACAATAAATTTAGATTTTGGATAATATTAGCACCCGCAGTGGAAGATCCCGAGACGTTACGATGGACATGGTTAGAATATTGGCCAAACAAAAAAATGGACTTAGAGTTTGTCATTTAAATGCTCAGAGTTTGAGAAATAAAATGGATGAATTTAGGTTTATCTTTGAGAAATCGGAAATTGACATAGTTTGTGTTTCCGAAACTTGGCTTGCTGAATCAACCTTAGATAACTTCATTAACTTAGGTGGATACAGAGTTTTTAGAAGGGATAGAGGTCGAGACCAACATAACAGAGAACGCAAAGGCGGCGGCGTCGCAATTTTTGTCAGGAACCATATAACATGTAAATTTTGTTGCAAATCTGAGAAAGAAGATAAAATAGAATATGTCTTTGTTCACATCGTATCGAATGGAAGAAAATTGTTGGCTGGTTGTGTTTATAGACCACATCAAAACATTTGTTTATCGACATTTATAACTAAATTAGACACCCTGACAGAGAGATATGATGATGTAATAATATCAGGAGATTTTAACTCAAATATTATGATAGAATCAGTTTTAACTGATAAAATGCTATTACTTGGTCTTGAGCCTACAAATCGCACTAGACCTACACATCATACCACCTAAACCAGCACCTTGCTTGACATTTTCTTTGTTAGTAATGTTTCAAACGTTTTACTTTATGATAAAATCTCGGCGTCATGTTTTTCGAAACATGACCTGATTTTTCTCACCTATGATTATCGTATACAACATGTCGATACATCGTTCTCCTTTCGAGACTTTAGGAACTTGAACTATGATCTGCTATACACGAACTTCTCCAACATTGACTGGGATAGTGTGTATTACATGACTTCCGTTGATGATCAATTGTGCTTCTTACAAAACAACCTGCTGCGACTTTATGAAGAAACAGTTCCAGTGAAAATAAAAACATCTTCATTTAAGTCTAAGCCATGGTTTTCAGCTGCCATAAAACAATCAATTTCTCATAGAGATGTTGCATACTCCCGATGGAAACGTTTTAAAACCCCCGAATTAAAAAATAGTTATCGCTCGGCTAGAAAGGTAGTCAACCAAAATATCAGAATTGCTAAAGCCGAATACTATTCTTAATGTTTTTCTTCAGCTTTGGAATCCAAAAATACTTGGCAAACAATCCGAGAAATTGGTATTGGAAAAGCTAACAACAATAGCTGTACGACTGATGCCGATGAATTGAACTCAATTTTTACAGACCTACCTTTGGCTCAGATCGATAACAATTTCTATACTTTCAACAATACCAACACTGAAGAAAATATCTTTAAATTTTCATGCGTAACTCAACTAGATGTTTTGTCTTGTTTCTCTATGGTTAAGTCGAATGCTGCGGGGTATGATAACGTGCACCCTAAATTTATAAAAATGCTGTTACCGTTACTCCTGCCTTATGTAACATATTTCTTCAACCACATTATAACTTCCAGTAGTTTTCCTTCCAAATGGAAACATGCCAAAATTATCCCAATCCCAAAAACAAACTCGGATTTTCGACCAATAGCAATACTATGTTATCTCTCGAAAGTTTTTGAAAAGATTTTGCACACCCAAATGAGTAGATATATTCAGGATACCGGTTTAATGTCAGATAAGCAATCTGGTTTTCGTCCTAATCATAGCTGCGTGACAGTCCTGAGGGTCAATTCTCGTTCTGTGAAACGGTGAAATGAAAAGTTTTTTCACGTTTTCATACTACTTTTGATTCGCGTTCTGTGAAAAAATGTAAAGAAATATCAAAACGTTTTCATATGAAAAAAAAAGTGGAACGAAACAAGATTTTTTCACGATTGCACAGCACTGGCGATTCTTGTTTTGTGTAACAGTGCAAACAACTGTCAAAATATTTTCATATGAAAAAATTGTTTACACAGACTATATATAAGTGAAAAAACATGGAGAAGATTGTAAGAGGAAAGCGTGCCAGCGAAAGCCAAAAGGAGTATTTAATTAATTATTGAGAAAAACATGTGGACATTGCAAACGATAAGTAAGTAGCTTAATAACCATAATCACACTTTTATTATTTACAGATTTGTAACCGCAGATGGTGCCAAATTTAGAGACGAAAAGTGTAACGAATTAGCGGCGAGCCTTAACAGTTTTAGTGCGACCCAAAACGACAGTGAAAAATGGCAAAAGTATGGCATATTTATTTATAGTTTATTTATATTCTTTATGAAATTTTTTTTTTAAGTAGACTTCATACGCGCACCAAATATAGTTCACTTAAAGTAAGCCGATATAAATACATGAAGTGCTTGTCGGTTGTCGTCTTGAATGGATTGTGATCAGCACGAAGTATGCATCTCAGCACTCTCAAAAAATTCCTATAAATTATTAAATTATTTACTGCAATGAAATGCTTGTAACATCATTGTCTTACCTTTGTTCATCCGGAATTCTTTGAGTAATATCCAATAATACAATTAATCCAGATATTTTTATATAATTATTTAAAATAAATTTTACGAACTTAATTCACTTTTGTTTACGTTTTTCTCTGTTTTGACATTTGCTTTAAATTTTGGATAACACAGTTACAAAAGTTTCATGGGTACAGTGCGAATGAAACATTTTTTTCATAATACATACGAGAATCGCAATTTATGTATTTGTGAAAAGTTCGAGTGAAAAGTGCTTATGAAAACGAAAATGAAAAGTTTTTTTTCACTTCACATTATCACAGAACGAGAATTGACCCTCTGGTTAATGTCTGTGAAAACATTAGGCGTGAACTGGATGATAGCAAAATAAACTTTCTTGTACTTCTTGATCACTCAAAAGCTTTTGATACGGTCAACCACCATACCCTTTGTATGAAACTTAGACGCTTTTTTAATTTTTCAACTACTTCCACTCAGCTTTTGTCCTCATACCTCATGAATCGTACGCAATCCGTATATGTAAATAATAAGTCATCCCAATCTTTGAATCTCGAGAGAGGTGTACCCCAAGGGTTGATTTTGGGCCCGCTGCTGTTTTCCATATATATTAATGACTTACCTGAATATCTTTCGTATTGTAAGATACACATGTACGCAGATGATGTACAACTCTACTTGAGCAGTCCTGTTCAATCTATAAAAGAGAATATTGATAAAATCAACGCTGATCTAAATAGTTTATACCGGTGGGCAACAGCTAATGGGCTCTGTATTAATCCACGAAAATCCAAATGCTTGGTAATTCGTAAAAAAATTTTTAAATCCAGTTTTCGAACATGATATCACCATTAACAACGAGAAAATTAACATTGTCCCAACAGCTAAAAATCTTGGTCTAATACTAAATAGTAGTCTAACATGGACAAACCATATTAACACAATAGTGGGTCAGACATTCATGAAACTAAGATAACTTTGGGCAGCCCAATCTTTTACACCTTTAAAAATTAGATTGCTGCTGGCCAAATCATACCTGATTCCGGGGTTATTGTATGGTTGTGAACTTTATGCCAATAGCGACTCCGCAAGCCAATCTAAGCTTATCGTGGCGTATAATAGCATTGTTCGTTATGTTTTTGGATTAAGGCGACGTAATGGAACTTCGGATTTCTCAAAGAAAATTTTTGGTGTTTCATTTATAAATCTTATGAAGATAAGAGTACATCTCTTTTTACATAAAATCATTTATACGCAAAAACCTTTATACCTCTATGAAAAACTTCGTTTTGCTCAGTCTAATAGGGGCAAAAAGATTATTTTACCAAGACATCATTGTCTAGTATCTGAGTGGCAATTCTATATAAATGCAATTCGTCTCTGGAATATGCTTCCACAAAACCAACAACTTAACAGCAACGTTACTCATTTTAAAAAATTTGTTTTTCTAAATTATTCTTGATATTTTCTTACTTTTCCTGTTTGGCTTTAAATATTTTTTTTTTATTTTTTATTATTATTATTATTATTTTTATTTTTAATCTTGGGTAATTTAAATTTAAGCTTTAAAAATATTTTACCTAATTGCAACCTATTCCTAAATATGTTTTAACAATTGTCATTATTATTTTTGCTTGGTAATTCCTGTACTGTAATTATAAGATTAAATCTTGTTGTGCAGGATATGCCATTAATAAATAAATAAATAAAATAAATAAATAAATAAAAATTTTGGAGACCAAATTTGGATTTAGGAGAAAAAATCTGTAAAAAATAAATCGCCTTGACGACCTATGGGATACATATGTATGTTCCAAATTGTATCAGTATCCTGTAATAAATGAAGTAAACCAATTCCAAATATCTTGATGTTTCTAAAAATTAAAGGAATGAACCATGTCCTACCAAAATATTTATCCCCTGTGTTGTCCAATAGGATTCAAGAAAATGTGTTCCAAAATTTATGCAAAAAATATATGTTTTTTTATGAATTTGTGGTAATCCTATTGGGTTTGAGACTATATTCATCCAAATAGATAGGATTTTGTGAAAGCAACAACTATCATCTCTCGATACAAGCCACAGTTACTGTCCGTTTCTCATAGTTGAATTATAAATAATAATTGGTTATTAGTAACCGATTATTAATATGCATACGCGTAACCCATTATTTTTTATTTTTTCGTAATCTTGAACGTAAGCAGAACACCTTACCTTTTGGGACATCCCATATAAAAAACGTTAGAATTGTAATATGAAGGCTAACACGTGAAAACCTTGGAGTTTAGATTACTCATTAGGCTCATTAGTTGGTAGGGTGTGTTTTATCTGGGAATGAAAACAGACACTGGCTTTAGTCTATTGATGTTATATTACACAGCGTTTTTCTCAAAAAATTATTTATGTATTAATACGTCCCTAAAACCCACTTAATGGATTTGAATTGGCTATAAACTGATTGAATTTTTAGACCTTGATTTTCTTGTAAAGTAAAAGAAAAATGAATTTTAGTTGTTATAGCAAATTTACATTTAATCTTTTTTTTAGTAAATGACAATTTGAAATCTATATCATTTACATCATATTTTTCTGGATTTCGATTTGACAATACAAAAAACAGCAGATTAAATTTCCAAAAAATATGAATATTCAAAAAAATTATATGAAAAAAAAGTATTTTATTATTCTAGCTTGCATACAGTATTAAAAAAAACTCTAGCGTTGCCAATCACAATTACTATGTCTCTGCAAATTCAGAGTTGTAATTAATAAAGTCGATTCTACTCTGATATTTTACAGTATTAATATCTCAAAAAAATTTAACTTTAAATCGGATTTCATTTTGTATGGCAAATCTGTTTTATTAGATTTCAGTCGAAATCTATCGAGATCTACTTTAAAGTTGATTATAATACAAAATTCAAAAGCTTTTTAAATTAAAGACACCATTAAATCAATTAAAAGTATTAAAATAAAGAAAGAATTGAAAAAATTAAAAAAAATTTTCAAAAATTTATAAATTTTTTATTTGAATTACAATAGACCAAAGCCTTATCCGAGGTATACGCAATGCAACAAATAACACTAATTTTCCTTCTAGGAGCCTTAGTTTTCAGTGTTTGTTTAATCCATCGCACTGGTTTTGAGGATCGGATTTGATGATATCTTGCATAGTTCATGTGATAATGGCTCTTTAATTTAGCAATGCATTGCTTCCTAAATTCATAAGTCCTTTTCGAAATATTTTTTTATCATAAATCAAAAAATTTTTACAATTTTATGTCAGATTTATTTCTACATTATTTTTACATAATATTAGCGCATTACGAAGAACGTAAAAATAATGCCGTACAAAGGACCAAACTAAATCAAGCAATTCGATCAAAACCATTAACATTTATTTATAAGGATGTTATTTTATTTTGAATAACCTATTCGATCCTATAACCTATTCAATTAAATCAAAAATATTGTATTGGAAACAAAAAAGAGGGAAAAGGAACTACAAAACTATCCTATTATCCTTAAAAACAAAATTTGTTTAGTAAATGTGTACAGTAGAATCGACGATTTATTTAGTGAATGCACTAGACGCCATTATAGACGGTACTTATACTATAATTTTTATCTTACTAATTACCCAGCAAAACTTTGGTAATGGGTGCGATATTCTCATGCGTTACCATGTAATGATAGCTCGTGACCTTTTTCATTATTTGCAAGCATAAAGTAATAAGTTACTCATTATTGATTACGTAATATATGATTTATAAATGTAAATTAATAATTGAAATATTTTTGAGATCTTTTTTTAGATACATTACTTTGTTTTTTTTTGTAAGCAAAAGGGTAATGTATGTTTGTTTTGATAACACGAAGCGCAACAATTCATTTAAGTTTAAAGCAATCAAACACTATATGCGTCGATAGCTCAGTGGTTAGAGTTCTTGGCTGGTAACCAGATTTCCCTGGTTCGATTCCCATCATGACCAAATTTTTTTAAATATCGTTTACAAAATTTGTAATAATTTTTTTGAATAAAAATTCCTCTTTTTTAAAAATCTATTTTTATACCCATTACTTTTTCCATTCTCGTAACCATATAAGTAACCCCTTACATTATCACTTCAAAAGTAATGGGTATATACATTACTTTGAGGCTCATCGCCTGTAAAATTCATCATTACACATTATTTGGTAATGTGTGGTATTGCTGGGTATTTTCCTACCAAATTATTTTAATTGAAAATAAACCATCAAAATTTATAAATGTTTGTGGTTTAGTAGGCTTTACAATATTAAAAAGTACTAAAACTCATATTTGTGATTTTCTGATGAAAAAATTAGGAAAAGTTTAAAAATTTTTAAGTTAAATAATTGTATTTGAAAATTAGGCAACAAAATTTTTGTCATCTTACTATGTGTCAAAAGCCTTTGACGATGTATGGCACAAGGGCTTGTTATACAAAATAAACCTACTTCTTCCGAAGCAATACTGTCAACTGTTAGAATCCTACTTATTAAACAGATACTTTAGAGTCAAATAGGAGGATAATTACTCGAACCTCTACCCCATAAATTCAGGAGTTCCCCAAGGCATCATTTTAGGACCTTTACTATATTTGTTATATACATATGATCTACCAGTGAATGAAGACTGTATTGTAAGTACATTCACTGACGACACCGTTATTATGTTATCTACATCGAAACTCCAATCTGCCCTTTTGGAATTAGAGCAATGGACTAACAAATTAAATTAAACAGCTAGATTTCACAAATAAAAATTTTTGTTGCAAACCAATTTACATAGACCAAAAAATAATTCCATTTGCTAATACAGCGAAGTACCTTGGGTTGACACTCGATGCAAAATTACATTGGAAAGAGCATGTGAAGAAGAAAAAAGAAGAACTTGAAATAAAATATAGAAAATATAGATGGCTTATTGGCAGAAAATCGCCTTTATCGTTACATAATAAGATTATGATATATAAACAAATCATTAAACCAGTTTGGACCTATGGGATTCAGATCTGGGGATGTGCGAAGAATAGTGTAATAGAAAGATTTCAAAATAAAGTATTACGAAATTTAGTAAAAGCTCCATGGATATTCATCGTGATCTAAAAATAGAAACAATTGCTTCTGAAATACAAATCAAAGCAGAAGCACATAAAATTTAACTTTTACAACATCAAAATAATGAAATTCCGGCCCTCTTAAATACTTTAGGATTGCCAAGAAGGTTAAACCGCTACAAACCCCACGACATTAAATGGCGCTTCAACCAGTAAGAGGTTTTTGTCAAAAACTTCGTCTGCTTTAATTAATTTGATATATAAATAAATAAATATATTTTGTATTATGAAATTTAAACTGCTAGTTAGTCAATATTGACTAGTTGTAGTCCTTAAGGAAAAGTAAAAAAAAAAATCTTACTAAAAATAAGAAAATAAAGTACAAATTTGTTTTTTTTTGCGATATAAATATTTTGGAAATAGTAGAACATAAAATGAAAACAATTTTTTTTTCAAAAAAAATACCCAAAATCTAAATTTGTCCGTTATAGTAAAATTCAAAAATGTAAAGTTTTCCAAGCGAAAATTTTCAAATTTACATATATTATTAAGAAGGGAATTCTAAAATTAATCTACCTCTAGGTGGCCCTAGAACTAGAACGAGATAAAAAAAGGGAAAAATATCTGTCATATTATAGTAAATTTTTGGTCGGAACATTTCGAAAACTTTCAAAATTCAAAATAAAAGCCTCATAACAATAGTCTAATCATCAACACAGTTTGATTTATATTCACGAATATTAAATTTGAAATTTAAAAATTAACAAAATTTTAAAAATTTACAAGGAATATTTAAAAACTTGTCAAAAATATAAAAATTGAAAAAAATACTTTAAAGAATTGCCTTCGTAAAACATAAAAAATTAAGATTGAAATTAAAAATAATTTGAAATTTTAAAATTAAAAAAAATCCAAAAGTAAACTGTTTGTTTTATTATTTTTTTAATACACTAAAAGTTCAATAATTGCCAGATTTAATTTTTTTACTAACATTACTCATATAATTTTTCAATTATGGCAAACTAGGAATCAGTTTTTTTAAACATTATGGTTGTATTTTTTTTGTACGTATCGCATGTGCAATGCACATAAAACTAACATTTTTAATTTGTTTTTTTAAGCATACTAATTGTATTTTTCAGATACTCAAAGCATACCGACACCTAAATCAGGTGACAACTATAGAACATTTATTGGAGTAATTACTTAAAAAATTCGTTAAAATTATTAATAGTATCAAGTTTATAAGTACAAGAGGACTTTCTCTACAGAAAACCCATAAAATCTGTAAGCTTTTATCTGAAAAAACGACTTCTAAATAATTACATATCCACGTCACATAATAACCTTAAAATTTTAAAGAACGTATGGGTAAAAACATACGAAAAAAATGCTAAATATTAAAAAAAAAAATGTATAAACAAAGCATTTTCATTCTAATTTTTATTTATTAGGTACAAGATTAAAACAAATTTGCAAAACAATATTGACCCTATAGCGGTTTGCCCTCCTAATTTTTTTGGTACTTCAGCCGTGGATCTCTGAATTCCGCTTGTATCGATGGTTTTTAGCTCTTTTTTATTATCCGAATGAGGTAATCCACACTTTTTGCTCTGTATCCATTTCTGTATACTCTTCTGTTTAAGTTTGCCCAAAAAGTTTCTATTGGTTTAAGTTGTGGAACATTGGGTGGGTTGTTATCTTTCGGCACAATTTTGATTTTTCTGTGACTTAAATTGTCTGTGGTAACTTTGGCGTAGTGGGACGATGCTAAATCTGGCTAGAAAACCATATTTTAGTTTTTATGGTATTTTTTGGTAAATCCTTCAAGTTCTGGAATACACTTTTCATTATAAACATTTGCATTTACAGCTTATCCGCCCTCGAAAAATACTGGTTCACTGACACCACGCTCACTAACCGCCAACCACAATAAAACCTGTGGTCTTACATATATACTTAGATGTTTTAAGTGCTTCATGTGCAGAAGTCTCAAAGTAATACTTTTCTTGCCATTCATTGCCTTCCACTGTGAAATAGGTCTCATCATCCATCACACATTTATACACAGAGGTTGCAGAGAAGTAATTTTGGGAAAGCAGACGTAGTCTTGATTTAATGATTATTTCTTGTCTCTCAGTTGTTGCCGTTTTTTTCTTTTGAATTCCCATGAACTCCAGATATTTTTTAATTGTATTTTTGTGGCATTGATACTTCTTTCCCAACTCTCGGAAAGATTTTCGCTGCGGCCCACGGTTTCAGCTTTCAATTTACTGCGAACTTTTGGTTCCTGCAAGCAATATTTCCTCCCCGAACCAGGTTTTCTTTCTACACTTTTTCTATTTTCTATCAAGTTTACTGTCTTGTAGATAAAAGTTTTTTTAAATTCCATGTCCTTGAAATGATTAACAACATCAATTCTTTTCTTGAACGGATTTTCTTTACAAAATTTGCAAATTAGCTTACATCGATCTGATTCGTTTAGTGACATTTTTAATACTAATTGATCATGATGCACGTGTTAATATTTTTTAATGAACAAGTTGATATTACCTTTAAATTCCCAAAAAAGGTTTTGTTGTAAACAACAAAGTTTTTTTAATTACCGTATTTACACTATTCCGCATTTTTTTGCCCATACGTTATTTTAAAGATTCACATTTGTCTCAAAAATGCTCAGTAAGGTTTTCCATTAGCCTAACAACACAAACAACGCTTGCAAATCATTAAATTTTATTGTCAAAATTCGTGCTGTGTGAGAAATGTGTTTGGTAAATTACGTCCATTTTATGATCGTCATAATCGACCCACCGAACAGGCTATACATGCTGTTGCGACCAAATTTCGCACCAGTTTCAATTTATTGGACATTAATCCACCAACCCGTATTCGAAGAGTGCGTACCGAGGAGAATATTGCTGCTGTATCGTCCAGTGTTAATGAAAATCGAGATATGTCGATTCGTCAATGAGAAAGGTACAGTGCGAATATTACCAACTTTTCGTTGCCCAAAATGAAGGAATTGAACTTGGTTAACATGTGGTTTTAATACCATGAATCTATTGAGAGGCGAGTTTGGTGAGTGGGGTCCAATCATGCACTTTGATGCAACTAGACTATATTTTGTTGGGATACAAGAAGTCTCTCGTATATACGAACAATCCAGGAACAATTCCAGCCCTAGAAGACAACATTAAAGTTGCCGTTGCACAGTGGTCGATATACCGAATCTGATGCTTAATTTCGACTATAAAATGCGTAATAAATTAAACTGTAAACAATTTTCATTTATTTCAGAGCTTTGAATACAAATACAGTGAAAATAGTATGTCTATAATTTAACACAAATATTTATAATTTTCAGCCTATAACAAAATTTGTTAAATTCCACCACTTTTTTGTTAAAGTTGCTGATACCTAGCCAAAAAATTAGAAATATTTCTGTTAAATTACAGACATATTATTTTGAGTGTAGTTAATATAATTAATACAAATTTCTTAAAGATAATATATTTGTTTTTAATCTGAATCAGAAGTATCAGAACCAACAGTGTCTTCATATTCTATTGGCTCTGAAATTTTGTACATCTCTTCCAATTTCGATGTTGTTCCGGGAGTAGCTAGAAGGTCGTTTGGAGAGCGTGGATATGAGAGGATCAGATGAGAAAAGAAGTGAGTGCATTAAATCCTCCATTGTGTTTTTTCTTGAATTTTTTCGTGTATGATGCTCTCTAAAATTTCTCAAATCCTTATTTCGCGATTCCTGGGCTTCTTCTGACATCATGCCAATTGGAAGAGAGACATTATTTACGATTTCAGCACCGTGAATTAATATTTTGTGTAAAGAAGATGTCATATAGAACCATAAATATTTGTTTACAAATATTTCCGCTGTTTGCCAGCAAAATGTTTTGAACGCATGTGTATTTATTTTGTACCCGCAAGCCATAGTGCGTAAAATAATGCTTAATCAACTGATTAAGTCCTCACTGACTCCAGTTAAAAGTGCAGCCAATTTTGGTTGTTGAAAAAATCTTCTAGCCGTATTTCCGTTATTAGTATTTCCCGATCCGGGCTTAGGAATATCAACTAATAAAGACATTTCATTTCTTAACTTTTCTTGTATATCTAATTTAGTTTGCTCTACAACAGATTTGTCAGTGCTACGAATTTGCCACCTTTTTATTGGGATTCTGTACGCAATATGTAAAATGCACTCAAAACACCTTATCCAAGCGTGTAGTGTGGCTCCGCAAATTCCACATGTTTGTGACGAGGATTCTGAAATTACACTAAAAACTTTGCCATCGATCATTGTCATGTAAAATTGATGATTAATTTGAAAAGACTCAAATTGTGTTGGAATAATTTCAGTTATTTGCTGTTTCACTTTATCAACTTCACCACTAACCAACTGAGAAGTTTCTTTTGCGTAAATCAATTCTATTGGTCTTCAAAATCGCGTTGAAGAAGGCCGAGAATTCTCCCACAGAATGACACTTTCCATTTTCAATTGCAGTGGCACAATGCATATGGCAAATAAGTTTTCATCGATCCTGTTCGATTCAGGGTCAGAAAAGCTTTGGCGGTAAGTTGAATGTCCGTTACTGCCATCACATCCCCATTTGTATATCGCTGTAAAAGCATTTTCATTGAGGCTGGCAAAAACTTCCTTCTGTGATTCGAGGATTCTTGTTGCTGTATGCTCCTCATTATAGTGCGATTGGTCTATTATATTTTTAAATATGTGGGCCTCCACAGCTGAAAATTTTTTAGTAGGGACGTTTTCATTGTGCCAAATCAAAAAAAGTGTGCGTTTGGAAACATTCACTATGCCTAAAAAATTAGTTAACCAATAAACGGGCAAGAACGGGCAGATCATTTTGGACGTTTCACAACAACAAATAACCAAATTAATAAACAAAACCATATTTGGACCGAATCCGATCGAATCCCAAAAGATGCACTCCACCAAACTATAGTTGTAACACTTCAAATCTGCTATCACCAATGTTAACTTCTACAACGTATTTCTATTAAACTAGATAATCACAGATCACAAACATATTTTTTTTAGTTAATACATACCTTCTACTTTAAATAAAAACCTTAGTTTATAAAATTATTAATCAAATGATTTAATATTGCCAAAAACCACGCACTAAGTAATTTGGCGACAAATTCTTTCAATGCACTAGCTGCAACTTATATTATATTTGACAGCTAACAGCTGTGCGAATATTGAAAGCAAACAAATATTAAAACGTAAATTTGCTCAGTGGAGTATCGGTTATCGATGCAATGTAAAACATTTATCGATTTTAAAGTTTTAAAATTTGACTTAAATGCCGTCAGATCAATGATTTCGACCACTGTGCGTTGGTGAGTTACCGGCCAATGAGAAAAGTATGCCAAATTTGGAGCTTACAGATGGACCACCTTCGACGTAGCCGAGGGCAACATTTACATGAAATATTCTTTAAAAAGTAAATAGCAGGCATTCATTCATCGCCCAAATAAATATTTAATTCACTTTTGCAACATTCCTGTGATTTTTTTTTTCAATTTTCAAAACAGAAACTGTTCAAAATCACCCTTTATTTAAACTTGTCTTGTCTTTGTTGAAAGGGCATTGCAAAAAAATATTCTGAAATAGGAACATTTTTATTTACTAAATTTTAGTAATTAATCAAAATTTATACTTTAATTGAGTGAAATTTTAGTTAATTTAAAATGACACTAACGTGCCTATTCCTACGAAGAAGTCTGTGACTCTAGTTGTGACTGTATTCCCCTTTAGTTTGTTGTTGCAAAGTCACAATACATTTACAGCCGTATGCATAGACATTTAGTTGGTTCTTATAACAGTCTTATAAGGAAAATTTGTTGTTGTTTTGCATGTGCTCACATTTTTTTTTGTTTGTTAATAAAAAATTTTATATCTAACTATGCTGGCTCAAAGTCTCATGGGTCTTGCTCAACTCCCATTTATTTTTATTATATTTTTTATTTTAACTTACAACTTGCGTAAACTGTAGACAAATTAGTTTTTGGTATTTTTGAGTGTATTTTACAAATATAGGACCGATATAATAAAACGTCTGCATTTGAGATAAAAAAACAAAGACAGAGGCCTCAAATAATATTTTTATTGATAATCCATTTTGTCAAGTATATGTTACGAGATTCTCCACTAATCTAAAATTCTGATGCGCCTACATTTATTAACTCGAATTTCAAAATATGTATACCCGTGCAAAAAATGTTAGATCTGATCAAATCTGGTTAGATATAATCAGGTATGACTGAATATAATTTTATCTAGTGCCAGGTCTGATCATGTAGATATGGAATATACTCTATGGTGAGATATAATCTGATGTAGGACCAGATATGTCCAGACCTACAATAAAGATGCTTTTTATGATCTCATTAAGTCTAATTAGATAGACTTATAAGATCATTATAGGCATCAGATATGCATGGATTTGACCATCTAATTCGACCTCAAATTTGTCCCCAATTTTGTACAATTTCATTTTCATTCTGATATATCGTAATGTCTCGAATATGGTCAACCAAGTCTCTATAATGTTGATTTGATTTCATCCAGATTTTAATTATACATATGTTTAGAAACTATCATATGTATATTTGGATGCATAATCCATATACATATTTTATATTAGTTATGTTATGTTTCCAGGCACAGATTTTTTACTCACCTAAAAAATATTACAATTTTATCATTATTATATGTTACCATTAAGATCGAACTAAACGTTTTAAATAACTAAATTAGTTTAAACAACATTTCACGTCGCAAAATCTGTTGTGTATTATATATTTTTTTTTAATTTTTTAAAATCGTTTTTTGGGGATGAGGGTTGTATACCCCCCTCCCCATCCATTGTTGGTGGCTTTTTAAAAATTTTTTATTTGTATTTACAAAAATATTCTATGAAAGGTGTTCAATATTACAAACAGAATTTTTTAATTTTATTCTGTGAATGAGACTTTTTGTTATGTGTTTCTAATATTTATTGAAATATTATAAATAATATATGTATGTAGATAAGAAATTGGCAAGTGGCCAACGGTATTCCAACCTGAACTACAGGCTATACTCATATGCGCTAGACTGAATATTGGTAAGGGTCTAAAGGGCGCATATATTCCGATCTTCTCTGATAGCCAGGCTTTGGCGTCTTGGACATTCCTTTCAGGAACAGCTGAAGTTGGCTGCGCGTAAGAGGGTTACTCTTTACTGGATACCAGGACCTTTGGAACAACTCTTTGGGGATGAGACAGGCGAAACTATTGATTAACCCCTTTTCCAATGGGAAAATTTTGGACCTTGCTACGAACGACATTAGGTTACTAACAGGGTTTCTTACCAGACACTTCGAATTAAACTACCATTTGTATTTGTGGAAGATGAATTTGTTGGAATTCTCTCTGTGTCGGCTATGTCTTGAGGGAGACGAAACAACCACCCACATTTTGTGTGAGTGTGTTGTATTGCATAGGAACAGGACTAACGTTTTCAATAGGGAATTTTTAGGTCCAGAGGATAAAAGGAACTCTTCTCCATCTTCTATATTAAAGTTCATAGGGAATATAATACAGAATTTGGTTTAGTTTTATTATCCTTGGCACAAAAGATCCATATGAGCCGCAGTGCCGGCCGTCGGGCCAGATCTTGACTTAAATATAATGTAGATAAGCATTTTACATGACTGTATGTAGACTTTATTGGGCAACTGTACGTGCTTTTCTATTGCTTTATTTTTGGTGTCTCTATAAACTAACGTTTTGCCAGTGCTTTGCTGTTTTTTTTTGTACACATAGAAAAATAAAGTGCCAACCGAATTGAAAAGTGTTTTTTGTTTGTGAAAATCAATAAATTCGGTGTTTGCTAAATATTATGTGGAAACCAATATTCGATTTCAGTTGTAGAAAACTAATTGCTGTTGGAAATTGACCAAATTGTTTTTTGTGTAAATCATAGGTAATTTCCACATGAGTTAATTATTTAAATTCTAGCGGTCCATTTGCAATGCTTCTACGGATCCCACGTTTAGGAGTCGTTGGATTACTGTTTTAAATTTTTCTTAAATTCCACTGTGCATTGTTACTGTGGTAGTCCGATTACTCGTATTATTTTTATATTTGCTTCATTTTCAATATTTTGTTTGCTTTGTTGGATCTTTTTTGTTTCTGTTGCTAAACTGATATTGTGACTAAATGACTGACTGAATGGCTAGTGCTACTGCGACCACTATTATTGTTGCTGCTACTGCCGCTGTTGTGTGGTTACTTGTGCCTTAATTGTGTTGTCGTCGTCGTTGTTGTAGCTGCGATCATTTGTTATTTGGCATTTTATGCCTTTTTTCTTTCTTTTGCCTCAGCTTTCCATGTTTCTCAACAACAACTATAACATGTAATACTAATGGCAACAACAACTAAGTAACGTACTATGTATTGAGTTGGTGTCGTGTCGCATCGTCATCTATCCATTATCGTTACTGATCGTTGTTTTCGTAGTCTGTTGTCAAATAAACCGCAAGCAAAACCTTTAGTAATTGTCATACTCTTATTTTGTTTTCTACTTATAGTATGTTTCCAATTAGGGATGCCAACAAATATTGATATTTAAAAACCCCGGTATTCGGTATTTTGAACATTAGGTCCGTTTGATGACTTTTCTCAGTCAGGTCCCGTAAAAATTACTCAGTACCCAACTTACAAAGAATAAGACAAATTCAAATTCACTCTCAATACGAACATTTTCTAAAAAAAGTACACAAACGGAAAAATTGCCTGTTCGTCCCGAATAGACATAGTTTTTTTCTTTTCCATAGTCAGTTAGTCGTTCTAAATACACAACCTTCATTTAAGAACTTGTGCTCTGATATTTCTGTATTCTATAAACCACGCCAATGCGTTTGTAATTTAGAGGATAATCCTTTCTTTCGTTGCGGCTTAAATAGTAGAACCAGCTGGCCCTTATTAAATCCTTCAGAGTACGCTGCTCTTCATTTAACTTCGACTGCGCACGAGTTCGTGAAGATCGTTGAGGTCTTTTTGTTCTCGGGAAGAGTTTCGATGTCTTTATCTGTTGCGGCAGGCTTAACACCAAATTCTAATTCACCAGGCAATTTGAGCCTAGTTCTGAAGATAACTTTTGCGGTGTCCGAGGGGTGGTGTCGTGAACGGCCAATCTGTAACAGAAAATTTAGTATGTGTTCATCGCAGCCCTTCAGATGTGTACTTTCTTAAGTATTCCTCTAGGTATAGTTCTGGTTCTGGCGTAGTTCTGGTTTTAGTTATTGCATATAACTTGCATATTTCTTTGAAGATGGCAGATTCAAAATTCCAATTCTGGTCAGAGTATAATTCTAATGGAACACCGTAGCGGAACACCCAGTTGTTCACAAATGCGCCTATAACCGTTCTGGCTTTCTGGTTCGGTATGGCATATTTGTTGAAATAATCGATCACCAGTAGAACGTATCGGTTTTCGACCCCACTGACAGGGAAAGGTTCTGCTACATCTATTACTATTCGCTCAAATGGGGCACCTGAGTTGCATTTCTGAAGTTGTTTACGACTTCTCCTCACTGGTCCTTTGACTGCGATGCATTGCGTGCAGTTTTCTCTCGAACCGTCTAGATCTTGTTGGCGGCCGACCCTCTAAAATTGTTGTTTTAACTAGGTTTTTCGTGGCACCATATTGTCATCACTGTGACTGTCATGAAACTCCAACTGCTGTCTGCATTTTCCCATGTACGGTATAAGCAAATATTAATCACCTGTAGCATATTCCACTAGGCCCAATATGCCTTCATCAGTGGACTATCAGCTGATATTTGCTCACAGGTAGGCCTCCCGTTTTGTTCTTTGGCTGAGATAATTTTTGACAATATGGGGACATTTTGTTGCGCCAATGAACAGGTTTAACTCGAATCAATATGGGTTAGACGAATATCTGCGATACATTGTTTTCCTTCGGCCCTTGCACAATGCTTGCAGGACCGTCTTGAGAGGGAGTACGCATGAAAATAGCTCCTACCTTTCCTGTGCTCAATGCTATCTAGCTTTATTACTAGAGTCTTGCCATAATATCCAATACCAAGGGTATTTCGACATTCTGCCGAATTATAACTTTTTGCCCGATATGCAGATTAATGCCGTGACTAGTCATGAAATCTGCAACAATGATTACTTCGTGCAAATATGGGCAACAATTATTACATGATTGACGCTTAATTGGCAAACATTAGATTTACATTTACTTTACCATAGACAGAGGAAGGCTCCTCAGTAGCTGTGTGCAGGCTAACCCCGTATAATGACTCAATTGCATTCTTAGCTAAATCAGGCCTGATGATGGACCGTGTCTTTAGTAAAAATGATAAAGTTGCTTTTCTCCTGCGAAATTGTGGTGGCCCGAAGGCTTTTCTCAGTGCTTTACAGTTTCGCTTAATATATCCAACTTAATATGTCCTCATACCTGCTTCTGTAAACTTGGTGCATATATATTTGTATTTTTCAGCAGTTACTTGAAGGTTTTATATCTTAAATATTTTTAGCTTTGAAATTACTTTCACAGTCTCCTGTGCTAGTGTGAATGAGACTCTTTCTGCAATAGACGATTTTTGTGTAGCACACGCCACTTGTTTTACATCGCGATAACGTATTTCATTAGCAAAATCTTCAATTTTGAATTTATCTAAGAATGGATGTCTTTCCATGCGAAAGTCATAGACGTTAAATTTCCTTTGCAAAGTCTTGTAACTCGTTCGCATTTTGCAGTCTACCTCTTAATTCCATTCGGTATACTTTTTTTTTGTGTTCGCCACCATACTTTCGTTCCAGTGCCACTATTATGACATAATTATTTATTTTTAATTGCCAAACTTTCCATAATTCTTGCTTCGTTTCCTTTTAAGGCTAAAATCAATTCTACGTATAGCTTTTTCTTCATTGTTTCATACATTTATAGCTCTAATCTGCAGGGGCCTTTGCTCTACCAGAAGTTTCCGAAAAATTCGCACCTCTTGAAATTTGACCTCTTAGCATTGAAGATTATTTACTTTACCTTCTAGATATTGTAGTTTTTTCTCAGCATCATTCTGTAATTCCGACATTCTTTTTGCAACCTCAAATATTTGGTCATTAGTGGCTCTAGAAGTTTCTTAAAGTTATTCTTCTTACTTAGATAAAGTTTTTTGGTTTTCTGTTTTAGAAATTAGTTAAAAGTTTCTCGTTGTCTGCTCTAGAAGTTTCTAACAGTTTTTGTGATCTATTTTCATCATAGTTAAAAGTTTCTAGTTTTTCATTTTTTATAGATTATAAAAAAATAAATTTTAATAATTGCATATTTCCATGGATTTTTACTATAATTCATATTTGACAGGCAATACCGCTGAAATACCGTTATCGGCTTTTGTGTTCAGGTCCTGTATTATCTTAATGAAGGAATTTAAAGCATATGAAAAGTAAAAGCTTAGTTGAAGAAATTGTAAAATATATTTTAAGTCACAAATTAAATGATAAAAAATCAAGTAACTATGATGATTGATTATAAGTTTATTTTTTTTTTTGATTATTATTTCAGTTTTCTCCCTTTAAATCCATTGAGTTATTTCCCTGTTAAATAAATCGAGTTCTGTTTACATTGCAAATAATAAACAACAGCTGAAATTTCATTTTAACTCTTAATTTAAACAGAAACTTTATTTTGTACACTTTAACACAGTTACACAATAAATTAAATTTATCTCCAATTTTATTTTCCCGTATTGACGATCTATCTCAAACTGAGGTCATACCTTTGGACGCTATTTTATATATGTAGAAAGTGGGAGAAATATTGAGCAGGTGTTGATCTTTGCTATTGGTAGCGTTCTGTTGTGCCTACCAGAAATTCCAGAACATGATGTTTTTGTCCAGACTTATCTAGAGTTGTGGGGAGACTTGAACTTTTCGCTCCGCTCTAATGTGCATGATTATTTTTTATAATACTATATTACACATTTACAACAGCAACAACAATAAGCACAACAATCGCAGCTACGAAAATAACGACAAAACAAAAACCAAAATAGAAAGTTTTCTATTGTGTTTTCAAACACTTTTTTATTTGCAACTGAAGATTTTTAATAGAAACTTCAGTATTTAATGCAAAATGTTTCTTTTGAATACAAGCTTAAATCCAATATTTTTGAAACTCAACCTCTATGTTAAAAAAATCGTATAATAAGAATAATTTTTAAAAAATTATTAAAAAAAATGAAAGTTGTACACTTATATTAACAAATTTTGAACTACATTATTTCCGTAACTCGCAAGTTAGCACAGCCCAACAAAAAGTAAGTTTATTTAATTGACTTTTTTTGGCTTTTTAAGTTACCAGTTAGGCATTGGCGGATTCAGCCCTTACTTTTGGTAGGGGGTTAGTTTTTCCACTAACAAAGTTCTATTTTTTTTGTAAAACTTACCTAAAACCTCTATTTCTATTAATTTCAACTTTTTGCTTCTTTGGTTCGAAATCAATAAAAATATACTAAACAACTGATTTCTAAATCATTTTCACTACTTTTTTATATTTGGGAATAAATGTAAATAACAAGTGAAGAAAGAAAGTCTAACCATAAAGTAAGAATACTATAGAGATTTTATCGTACGCAGCGGCAAAATAAAATTTTGTACAGACTACAAAGGTTCGGTAAATGAGAAAAACAGGAGAAAATTTAGTAAATTTCCCTGATTTTAAAGAAATTTTTTTCCTTTTCTGCACAAAGCCTTTTATGCCCTCCACCATACATGGTGAGTAAGGTGGTTCAAAATTAAAAAAGAAAATAATAAACTCATTGAAGTTTCAAAACTTTAATTGTTCTATTATTTAAAAAAAAAAATTAAAAATTGAGAAAAATTAAATACAATTATTAGGATCGCGACTCATCAAATCTAATATATTTTTGTGTGTACATTACTAATATAAAATCAAAATTAAATTCGGAATCGCGTATTTCGCGAAAATTTCATACAAAAAATGTTTGATTTCGATCAAGAAATTTTCCTATATTTGCCTCTGAGAAAAATTTTTTTTTTTATGATTATATGTCTACGGAATGGCTTCTTGTGTGAGACAGGAGTTTGTTTAACAATTTAATTTTAATACGCTAAATAATAGCGAAAAATTAAGAAAGTCAAATTTTACATTCAGTTATAAGAATAAATATTATCCTTTCAAAAATTAAAAACAATGTTATGTCTAATGAAAGCCCTTGGTAAGTAAATTGTAAAAGTACAAGAAGTTGGATTTTTCGATGACAACGTTTTTAGATAGGAAAATAACACAAAAAATTTTCAAAAATTGCTCATAATTTAAAAATAACAACTTAGTTTTCAAATTTGATTGCAGATTCGTAATATTCATAAAAATTAATATCAGATTTGAGAAATTTGTACATTGTACATACTTTTCAGAAATATTTGATATTTTTACTAAAAAATGTATTTTTACTGAATTTAAAAAAATCGCCAAAGTTACTGAATTTTTTAAAAATTTTATGCACCTCTAAATATAAACGCATTAACCTGGCACAGAGTTTTTTAGGCATTAATTAATAGGAGAAGCATTGTGGAGATTGCGAATTCAAATTTTTATATTTTTTCGGACCATTCTACTGGTAAGGGTATATATTAATTTTTCATACCGTTTGTAACATGTCGAAATATAGTCCTAAGACCCCATGAAGTATATAAACTCTTGATCCTTATCCGATTTTAAGACGATTTAACGATATCTGTCTGACGATCATGGCGCAAAAACACAAGCCGGGTGCTCATTTTTACTTTGATTAATGTATATGCTTCCGAGAAGATTGGTTTTCAAAATGAGCAAAATCGGTCCAGCGATTAAAAATTTGTGAGGGAAAATGTGAAGGTACCTCAAAATTTTCCAAACAAATTCGTGTATTTTCATAGTAGTGACTGGTAAATAAAATATATTCTGAATTTTTTTCACTAGTCGCTAAGAAGTAAATAATATTTTATATTAAGCTCAAAAATTTTTTCACTACAAAAACAGTTTTACACCACAAAAATTGTTTCACTTCCAAAAAAGTTTTTCAACTCAAACAAATTTCTTTCACTTCCATAATTAGGACAGGGATGACAAAGTTTGTACTCAAGTACTTTTTGTGGCACTATTTCAGCCTTCAAAGCACTATGGTACTTTTGTGACTCATTTGGTACTATTCAAAAATTTTGCCAATTTCTTTTTTTTGACAACTTTTGCGATATAATTCCTTTTAAATGCTGTTTTATATGTACAAAATAAAATTTTCAGGGAAATATAGATTTTACTAGTAAATTTTGTGCCACAATTTAGAACCTCAAATGTACTTTTGTGGTTAAAGAAGATATATAAATAAATGTATTTCATTTCTAATACCATATTAATGTTTTTAGTTTATATAACACGGTAGATGTTTGGGATTTTTTTTTATTTCAAAATGGTACCAGGCCCAAAAGTTTGCATACCCAGCAAAAACAGACATTACTAAGTAATTAAAGGAGTAATTACTTTTGTTCGCGATGTCCAAAAATTCATGGGTAGTCATAACTCTCGCTTACAAAAATAGTGAAAATAATGATTTACCAGCATAGTTACTCAGCTGAAAATTTAAGCTATTAAAAAGTAGTTTTTGGTTTTCGATTTTAGCGGTTAACTTATTTTGGGTCCCCTAATGTCGATCATACTTTTTTTAAAAAGCTTTGTTATTTTTTCTTTCAATTCTTTAGTAAATATGTTCAACATAATTTGTTTTAAATTATTATGTCTGAAAATGCTTCCATTAAATATGTAAATTAAATAAAAAACGTCAAAAACAAATGTTGCAATGTCCCAAGAAGAACGCAATTTTTAAATTTTAAATAAAACACAGATATTTAAAAAAAATCGTGAAACTTTATTATATCGTAAAGTAGACAGAATGAGGTTATGTATGGAACAATATATCGTGCAGATGGCCGCCGCGGCTTTGCTGGCATGCACGCGATCTTTTAATGAAATTTTCAATGACCGTTTTGCATGAATACTGCGGTATTTCCTCTTTTAAGGCTTGAGTCGTCGTCGGCTTATTCGCGTAAACCATCGACTTCAAAAAACCCCAAAGAAAAAAATCTAATGGTGTTAAATCGCACGATCTAGGCGCCCATTCTGATCTCCAAAATGCGAAATAACACGACCGGGAAATGACTGATGCAGCAATTGATGTTGTCTCTCCAATACCCAATTAACGAACTCCCTTCGCTGTCCATGGTCAGCTGGCTTCAGTTCCTGAGTCAATTGAACTTTGTATGCATGAAGATGCAAATCTTTCGTCAAAATTCGCTGCAAAGTGGATTTGGAGACACCAATTTGCTGAGCTCGGTGTCGAATTGAGGTGGATGGAGTTTGAGCGACATCATCACGTACAGCTGCGACATTTTCGGTCGATCGACCTGGTCGATGGCGCGTTGTTGTCTTTACATCACTAACAGACCCAGTTTCGGCAAATTTATCCATTAATCTCTTTACAGTTGACTCTTTTGGAGCATTATTGTGACCCCAAATTGATCGCAATTTGCGAACTGTAGCCGCAAAACTTTCACCATTTTGGTAAAACAATTTCACAATGAGAATGCGTTGTTCATTCGTGTAGCGCTCCATGTTTACTAACCTCGTACCTTCTACTAGCAAACAATAACAATTGTTCAAATGTCAAACAATGACACGTCGAATGTTGCCAGATTTAAAAATTGCGTTCTTCTTGGGACACCCTTTACTATACTTGGATGATATGTGGATAATTTTTGCTTTCTTAGGACATGGATGGGGGGTATTCAAAGATTCGCACAGCCGAACTTAGCCTTTGTTTACTTGTTTTAATTGCAAAGCGTTGCCTATGATTTGAATATTTGAATGTTCCAGAGACTAAAAGTACCCAGGAAAAATTTTTGATAGTTTAAATCTATTTTTGATTTTGTTATATATTTTTGAAGTTGTTATCAAAAATCAATTGAAATTAAAAGAGAATAAAAATTTAATAGAAAAAAATTTGAAACATAAAAAATAGTTTTTTGGTTTTAAAGATTTCTGTTTTTTAATGATTTTGGTTTGAAAATGGGGGTTTCCAATACCATTTTGAATTGGAATCTTGAATGAATGTTGTATATAATTTTTTTTTATCATTATAAATATAAAATAAATTTTATAGAAAAAAATATATGTAAATAGGGTGGTTAAATTTCAAGGCCGAATGTTGATTTTGAATAAAACACAAATTATTTAGGAAATTATTGTTATTTCTTTTTATTATAATAATATGGTATGGTTCAATTATATATGAAACAAAATATCGGCCACATGGTCACCGCGACCTTGGCGGCACACCTCCATCCGATGGTCCAAATTTTCGATGACGCTGAGGCATAATTGAGGTTCTATGCCGTTAATGTGCCTTATTAGGTCTTGAATTGTTGCTGGCTTATCGGCGTACACTTTTTCTTTCAAATAACGCCAAATAAAGAAGTCCAACGATGTCAAAACACATGATCTTGGCGGCCAATTGACATTGCCACCACGTGAGATAACACGGCCATTGAATTTGTCGCGCAAAAGAGTCATTGTTTCGTTAGCTGTGTGGCAAGTGGCACCGTCCTGTTGAAACCACATATCGTCCAGGGTCATATCCTTCCTGGCCACAATAAGTTCGTTATCATCTCGCGATAGCTAACACCATTCACGGTAAATGCTTCGCCGACCTCATGACACACTATCGCGAACAACAGCAATGTTTTCCGCAGAACGTACTGGGTGAGCATGCACAGGTGTTTTCACAGACCCGGTTTGCTGAAATTTGCCCACAATTCTCCCAATTGTGGCCACGAAATGCATTTTGATTTGAACGCCCATTTTCATAATAAGCCTGAATAACTTTAACGCGTTGCTCGATTGTGTATCTTTCCATAGTTCAAATTGAGTTAGTCTGAAATCGAGAAATGTCAAATGAAATGCAGAAAAAAAACTTGACGTTTAGGTTATATATTTTTTCTTTATACACCATTTCCAATTTAATATCAGATATTATTAATTATTTTCAAAAATGATCAATTTAGTTTTAGAAAATAAGAATTTAAGAAATTTCCAAATTAATTTCAGATTCATCAGTTAATTTCAGAAGTTATTAATTTCATTTCAGATGGTATAAATTTAATTTCACATATATAAATTTTAGTTCAGTTATTATTATATTAATTTCTTAAATAAAATTCGTAATATTTGAAATAAAATAAATATTTTTTAAAAAAATTTGGTACTTTCTTTAAATTGGAAATGATGTTGCTATTTAGCTACTTCCTTGTTATCAGTTCTGTAACGGCTTTTAAACTCATTTTATGTAGCCACTCTTTCAGTACCTATTGAAAATTCGATTTTGCACCCCTTATTTAACGTATAAGCAACCAGTTATTAACTGCCTTCAAGCCACCGTTTTTATTATATAAATTGCAACCAGTTATTTTTGCATTACCTATAACATTACCATTAACTAGTTATTTTACTCTCTACTCGTAAGGTTGTAGGTAACTAGCTACCTCCAATGACACCTCTATGTTAAAATAATGAGCTTAGCAGGCAAACTTCAACCAGTTACTGCCCGTTCTAAAACCCATTATTTGATATAAAATTGTCAATCAGAGAATAGATTTCTTCGACTGAATGGTACTAAATCTCTAATAGGACTAGATTTAATTGGATTTAATCTATTAAACAAATATTTAGGATATTTTGTAAATATCATCTTAGCTTACAGTAATATTGATCTTATCCTTAGAATGTTATTTAGAGACTTAACACAAAAGACATTTTTCCAACAGAGAAGTACAATCATATTTTCTCTAATCAGAAAACGTTTTGAAAAATGCATAATTCTGTTAAACCAGCCAAACAACAGAAGACTTTTGGCATACTTATCGCATGTACATAGTAATTTTATAATCAGTTACAAGTGATCAACTTATGACTATCGAAAACAGATTTTAAGACAATAATTCTTTAAAAGAATACTAAATAAATTCGGTATTTCTCCGAATAATGAAACGTGCCGCCGTATATTTGTGACATTTCAAGTAATTTTACATGACGTAAAAGTGAACTTTTGTGGTGCAAAATGTTGTCTTTATGCCAACTTTATATGCTTTTGGTAAATATTGTCATTATTCTGATTAAAGTTGTAATAATTAGTCCTTACTTTGTTTATGGCTAACATAATCCTTTGCAATTATAACTCCATAGGAGTTCCGTCACGCTTTCTTGTTTAGACAATGCTTTATAAACATGCAATAAATTAAAGAACATTTAATGATATAAATATTTATACATAAAATATTTTTATTTCACCCATAAATGGTAAAACGGAAGGAAAGAAAAAAATTACAAAAAATTGATGCGACTTTTGTAATTAAGTAACAAAAGTTCTAGCACTTAAAACACTTAACTACGCTAGAGTGCATATTAACAATAAATTATGGATGGAAGGAAGATTAAACCAACAAAATGAAAATAAATACTGTACAAATATGAAGCACAGTGTTGTCATTTCATATAACGAGTGGTCAAAAATAGGAGGAGTTGTCATACATATGTCCTGGAATAAAAATCTGTAAGAAAGCCTACAAAAATGGTTGGAGTTTGACGAAAATTGTTATATCTATTACAAAATATAGTTAAAATTCCGTATCTCAAGATTTATAAGCAAGGATACGTCCAGCTCTCAAATGTCCTTGAACTCAAAAAGATATAAAAGCTTCAAAACGGTTCAAGTTGAACCAAAATTCTTTTATATTCTGTATGTAGTTATAAACGCAGTTTATAAAAACTGTAATTAAAATATTTTTATTTATTGGTTAAAAAAATGATAAAACAAAAATCTTTTAACAAAAGTTGGCATCACTAGGAGTTAAACGTATTATTATTCACTATTGAAAATAATTGTACTGTGATGACCAACATCTTTAACGATTCAGCTACAACCCTGTTTTCATTTTGTCGAGCTTTTGCATTGGCAAATGTGGATTATGATATTTATAGATAATTGTTTTCAAAATATGTTAAAAAAAGAAAATTAAAAAGTCAAATGACAATCATTGTAACCAATTTGGTTATAGCGTTAATTAGAGCCCCCTATTACCTGGGTTTCGGTCTACTTGATTTACACGGTCTTAAACCCGGCATTACGGTATACCCGGTCTTTCGGTCTGACCGGGTATACCGACAACCAGATACAAGATTTAAAAAAAAAATACTTATTAAAGTTTTTTTTTTTTTAAATTAAAGCCCTTTTTCAAAAATAGTACCGTTTTAAAATTTATTTTCAAAAAAGTTCCTTTTCCAGAAATCTTTTTTCAACAAAAAATAAAAAATATTCTTAAAAAAAGTACATGTAAAAATAAAAACTATTTGCAAAAAAACTATTTTTTGTTAAAAAAAAAAAAGTATTTTTTCAAAAAATACTTTTTGTAAAAAATAATTTATGAGTGCTTTTCTTTGAAAAAAATAATTAAAAAAAAAACTTTAAAAAAATTACTTTTTTTTATATAAACTTACTTTTTTTAAGAGAGTACAATACTATTTTCAAAAACAAGTACTTTAAAAAAAGTTATTTTTAAAAACAAGTACTTCCTGAAAAAAGTACTTTTTTAAAAGTACATTTTTAAAAATTCTTTTTTTATGACTTGCATTTATATGACTTTTGTTTTTTCTAATACAACAAAAGACTATAATAACATAAGTTGAATATTTGTTTGAAAATGTCACGGTCTTTTTCGGATAGTAATAACGCATTTTTATACCGAAGCTCCAAATGGGTTAAGACTTTGAAAAAATGTTCTAGACATAAATTGCAACAACAATCATACAAATTTTTGCTGGGCGTGGAACAAAAATGTTCCGAAAACCACAATAGATTTCAGAAAGTACTACGTTTTCCATGAAAATGTCACGTTCTTTCTTTAAAAAAAATAATATCTTTTACAGGAAGTACTGCTTTGTAAAAAGTATTTATATTTGCAAGTACTTTCTTTAAAAAAAAGTTTTTTTTTTGTGAAAAAAGAACTCCTTTGGAAAAACAATTTTTTTAAAACGGCAAAAATGCTTTAATTTTGGAAAAATCTATTTTTACAAAAGTACGCACTGATTAGTTTTTACGGGTATACCGGTCTACCAGGTTAACCAGTCTTGACCGTAGGCCCAAGCGTTAATATTAACAGAGAGTTAAATTTCTTTATTTAAAACTAAGTTTTTTTTTGCTGTTTTACTTCCAAATTGTTAATAATAGTGTTCTTAAAATAACAATAAAAATAAAAAAATAATTTTAAAAACTAACATAATTCTTTTTCACAGAAAATCAATTTAGTTTCAATTGATTTTTGGCACATTTCTTCAAACCTATTTTTATTTCCCCAGATGTTGTTCCAAAGGTAAAGCGGTGTCTAGCGGGGCTTTTTTGTTATTCTTGATATCGAAAAATTTACAAGGCTTTACCACATTTGTAATATGCTAAGAGGGGTTTACATTAAGTGTGTTCCCGTACGTTACCGCGGGTTCCCAAACTTACCCAAAAGCGTTGCCGTACTCAAAAATTGGGTAAATGAAAGCGTTTATGAGAGTGTATTAGTGTTTCTCTTTTTACCGAAAGTTACCCAGACTTTTTCTTTGGGTAAATTGGGTAAATTGTCAAAAGAGCAGTTGATAAACAAAAGCAGCTGTTTTATAATTTTAAAAAATAAAACTAAGGAACTTCAGCGATGCTAATTTAGCCCTTTTCGTGATACAATAAGCGGTTTTTACTTTCTAAAAACTACAAATATTTTCTGTTTATAAAAAAGGGACAGATGGGCGCCTTTTAATTTTTCTTACCGCTCTTTTTAAAAAATTATAACCCCCCTCTTTTACATTGGCACGAAATCTCGAGATTTTAATATACACCACTTTGAAAAAACAATGAAAAAAGCTCATAGACATTAAATTATGAGAAAAATATATTTATTAGAAATAACTGTGTGTGTTTTTTTAAAGAGGAAAATATCAAAATCTCGAAATTTCGTGCCACTGTAAACGGCAGGCAATTTTAATATATTTTTTTGAGTCTCTTATTTAAATTTTCGTATTTCTCCATTAGCGCGTTTTCACTTGTCGTGTTACACTTATTGCACCTAAATATTTGGCATCACTGATGCATTGTGACATTTTTTTTGGGCTAGAAAAGTGTTTTTTTGCGTTCCGTACTTTTTGCGTACCGAACTTTACCCAGAAAGTAAGGGAACACAGCTATTATGTATACCACAGGTCATAGGATGTCAAAAAAAAAAACGAATCAAATACACAAAAAAAGTTAATCAAAACTTAAAATAATTATTTAATTTGGAGGAAAAATTTTCTTTGAAATTAAGAAACAAATTTTATTTTGGTAAAAATTTTTAAATTATAGAAAAATTTTACTATTGAGAACTAAACTTTTATTAGAAAATAGTAAAATTTCCTTCATATATCGTCTAAAATTTTACTTTAAGTTAGGAAATGTTTCCTTGGTTTTAAGAAAAATTTTATTTTATTTAAGTTCATTAGATAATTTTTTTAACAAAAACTAGGACTCCCTGCAAATAAGAAACTATTTTCTAACATCAAGTTAAATAGCACTTAAATTTGTTAAAAATTTTCTAAAATATAAATATAAAACCGTTTCTATGGTAAAGTTAATTTTACCACCCAGAAAAAATAAATGGAAGGGATTCTTAAGGAATCAGTTTTTCATTGATTCCAAAGTATCATTTAGTACTGATTTTTCCTCTTCCAATGCAGTTATTTTTTACAACTTTAAAAATGTGATTTTGAATAAAATTAACATTTTTCAAACCTATGACTCGTAACTTATTTGAAAACAAGCAGGGTTATATTTACATATAAATTTGACATTTATAACTATGGTTAAGTACTTAATTTTAGTTATTGCGAAACAAGTTAATAGGTTTAAGTGATTTGTATCAATTTACCAGATTTTAAACTCTTAAAATCATAGATATCAATACAAAAAGTAAAAAATTAATTATAGTAAAAACTGCAAGAATTTCGAAGACAATAATTTAACAAATAAGGAATGATTACTGAATGCCGTTATAATTTAACCAACAGTCAAACTCAAACAACAGAAAGAACAGATAAATACCCAGGTAGAAGCTACCGGGACATTGTGAAAACGTCGCCCGATTACTGATGTTCTGTTAAAATTTATATTCAAAATTTATTTGGAAACATTAAAAGATCTTATTTTTCACTAAAACCTAAGAACTTGTTAAGATGCAATGAAAAATGATCATAAAATAAAACTTCCATCCTATGACAACCATATGTACAAATCATTGGTTCCGATCACAACATTGGAATCAAAATCATTGCATCTTTTTTTCTTATTTTGCTACTTTTTTTGAGGGGCATTAATTTTAAAGTACGTAACACTAATTGTGTAAGTATTTTCCCACTTATACAATTAGTGAACACTGCTTTTAACAAGCTTTTATCTTTATCTAAATTGAATTATACTAAATTCATGAATTTATAATTTAAATTAAATTTTATTAGGAAAAATGTAAACAAATTAAAAAAATGTACTCCTGAAACGTAATAAATTGTGACAAAGTAAGGTCCTTTTGTGGCTAAGGAACACTGGGGGTCCCTTGTCTTCTTAAATTAACTAATTTTAGGAAATTTTTGCAAAAATACAAAATATCACAGTTACATTTCTTGTTATTATTGGAAAAGGGACAAATGAGAAGTTTATTTTATGGCACTTTTAGCTTAAACTTTTATTTTGACTATCTTTGAAACTGAAAAACAAAATAGTTTTAGTGCCTTCGATAAATACATATAAAGTTTAATAGGCGCGACGTTATTTATAGGAAAGCCATTATGATGTAATGTATAAAATGTACTTGCCATATTTTGTATTGTATTTGATATTCTGTAGTCAGCAAACAAAATTTTTGGAAAAAAATCCTATACCTAAATTTATTATCTCCCAAAAATTAGATCACTTTTACTAAAAAATTATATTTTATTAAAATTTTTAAAATTTATCTGAACTAAGTTGCTTGAATATTAAGTACAAAGGAAAAAATGTATTACTTTTTGTTTTTAGTTTTAAAAAAACAATTCTTTAAAATTAGAAAGTGATACACTTAAAAACTGAATTAAGGAATGGCTTTCTAAAATTTTGTTAATTTTGCTACTCGCGAAAAAAATGAACACACATTAAGTTCAAGTACTTTCTCATTTTAAGTTGAACTAATAATTTTTTTTTGAACTAAACTTAGTTTCTTACTATATTATTAGTATGCAAATTTCTTAAAACTAAGTTGTTTTTCTTAAAAATTAATATACTTGTTTTTTATTCTTAAAATCAAGAAATATTATTTAAGAAATGTATATCATAGAGGAAGAATAAGTATAGAGATTGCAACGCCGAAAGCGGAAAAATAAAATTTTATACAGAATACACAGGTTCGGAAACTGAGAGAAAACAGGGGAAAATTGAGCAAATTTCCCTGATTTCTGCAAAAATTTTAGTAAATTTCCCTGTTTTTAAATCCAACTGGGAAATCTGCTAAAAACTACTTGGATTTGCAAAGAAAAACAATTGGAATCGCATAAAACCAATTTGAAAAGATGCTGAACCTTTGTAATTTGCCCACATAAAACTAAGAGAACGTGTTATACTACGTGGGCGACATCGACATGGTGTGGGTATATAAACTCATTCGTTTTTACCCAAACATAGGAACTTTTATTCTTTTTAATTAAATTTTGACAGATATATTTATTTCTTCGTTTTTTAAAATATTTCATAAAACTATGAGAATGAAATGGTGTCATTGTTGCATTTTCTTACAAAACAGTTGGGAAGCAAATTGGCGGTAAAAATTATTGAGCCACAAACAAAATCAGCTGTTTTCATCTGATTGCATGAAATTTGCATCTGAAGGTTTAAACGCACAGCGGCTTACCAGGGATTTTTTTGTTTCAATTTTTTGTATTTTTTATTTTTGGGCACCGACACAGCACTGTGCAACGTGGACAATATATCAAAGACCAAAAATAACTACATACTGGTGTCCAACCAAATATTCGGTCTCAGTTTTGACAAAAAAAAAAACATTCGGCAAAATTTTGATTAATTAATTTAATTTTGTGTTTTAATATAAATAAATATAATAATTTTATTGTTGACAAAACTGGTACAGCTAGACAAAAACACAAAACACTCTAAATGTGAATAATTTGAGCTTCCCAGTGATGATTTGCTCTACTTTTGACAGTTTTTCTCTATTTTTTTTCTAAAATTCTGCATATTATAAGGAAGAATAATAAAAATATTAATAATAAAATCTTCGGTATTTACGAAAATTACGGTTTCGGGTGGACTCTATAAAAACTGTATAAAATTGGAATGTATATAAAAAAAATATTTGAAACATGAATAGAGGTAAAGAAAGCATCTTAAATGTTACGCCCAGCCCAGCACTTACTGAAATAACATATTGTTATATAACAATTATACACAGTAAATAGAACACTAAGGAAACAAATGTAATGTCAAATAAGAGAATATATGTATATACACTATCCGACACAATAAAAAATTAAGTAAGAGCGGCTAAATTCGGCTATGCCGAATCTTATATACCCTTCACCATGGTTGGGAAAAAACTGAAGTTTATATATGGACATATATGGAATGGACAGATTTATATACGGACGCCTTTAAGAGGAAATTAACCATTTAGTTTGGTGATAAAACTTGGAGTCGGGAAGATTTATGGTTCCAGAAAATAGGTATTTAAAAAAATGTATGTTTTGGTCATAACTTTTTTGTATCTGAACCGATATTTCCGAGTTTTTTCAGCAAATATGTTATACTAAAGATTTTCGATCGTTTGCTATAAGACGTATCCATAGGTAATATTACAGCTCTAGAATAGTGTTTGTTGTTTGTGTATAAAAGGTGAAGAGGTGAAAGAAAAGAATTTTAACAAATCGTTAAAAGAAATCATTAGAACTGCATGTGTTTTATTTCAACAAAAACGTTTGATTTAGCTGGCAAATTTGCATTTGGGATTTTATTTCGCTTTTTTATTAAAAATATTTTTAATTTCTTAAGCTTAATTTTAAAAATTTTATGGAAAATAGTTTATAATTTTTTTTATAAATTATTATAAGTTATGACCTTAAATAGTTGCACTCAAAGGGAAATTATGTATAAAATTTTCTTAATATATGAGAAATAAAATGGTTTAAAAATCTTTTTATAAATTCTTTTAAATCGGAGCAAAAAATAGAAATAAAACCGTTTGTATTTTGTTTGTATCAGAGGGTTTTTATAAAAATTTTGATGTCTTTAGCCCATTTATGGATTATTTAATTATTAATATAAAATTTTATTGAAATTAATTATTAAATGTTAAAAAATAAACAAAAAAAAAATCTTAAGAAAATAAAAAAAAATGAACAAAAAAAAGTGAATTGACCGGGATTCGAACCCGCGATCCTTCCACCTGTGGTGAAGGGTATAAAAACGTTTGTATTTAGTTTGTATCAGAGGGTTTTTATAAAAATTTTGATGTTTTTAGCCTATTTATGGATTATTCAATTATTAATATAAAATTTTATATAAAAATTATTAAATGTTAAAAACAAAAATAAACAAAAACAAGTAAGAGCGGCTAAATTCGGCTATGCCGAATCTTATATACCCTTCACCATGGTTGAGAAAAACTGAAGTTTATATATGGACATATATGGAATGGACAGATTTATATACGAACGCCTACAAGAGGAAATTAACCATTTAGTTTGGTGATAAAACTTGGACTCGGGAAGATTTATGGTTTCAGAAAATAGGTATTTAAAAAAAATTTATGTTTTGGGCATAACTTTTTTGTATCTGAAACGATATTTCCGAGTTTTTCAGCAAATATGTTATACTAAAGATTTTCGATCTTTTGATATATAAGACGTATTCATAGGTCATATTACAGCTCTAGAATAGTGTTTGTTGTTTGTGTATAAAAGGTGAAGAGGTGAAAGAAAAGAATTTCAACAAATCGTTAAAAGAAATCACTAGAACTGCGTGTGTTTTATTTTTACAAAAACGTTTGATTTAGCTGGCAAATTTGCATTTGGGATTTTATTTCGCTTTTTTATTAAAAAAATTTGTAATTTCTTTAGCTTAATTTTAGAAATTTGAAGGAAAATAGTTTATAATTTTTTTTTGTAAATTATTATAAGTTATGACCTAAAATAGTTGCACTCAAAGGTAAATTATGTATACAATTTTCTTAATATGTGAGAAATAAAATGGTTTTAAAATTTTTTATAAATTCTTTTAAATCGGAGCAAAAAATAGAAATAAAACCGTTTGTATTTTGTTTGTATCAGAGGGTTTTTATAAAAATGTTGATGTTTTTAGCCTATTTATGGATTATTTAATTATTAATATAAAATTTTATTTAAATTAATTATTAAAAGTTAAAAAAAAAAAATAAACTAAAAAAAAAAATCTTAAGAAAATAAAAAAAAAATGTACGAAAAAAAAGTGAATTGACCGGGATTCGAACCCGCGACCCTTCCACCTGTGGTGAAGGGTATAAAAACGTTTGTATTTTGTTTGTATTAGAGGATTTTTATAAAAATGTTGAGGTTTTTAGCCTATTTATGGATTATTTAATTATTAATATAAAATTTTATATAAATTAATTATTAAATGTTAAAAAAAAGTCTTAAGAAAATAATAAAAAAAATTTTTTAAAAAAGGGAATTGACCACCTGACCGGAATTCGAACCTCGAACCCGCGGCCTTAGGGAAAAAAAAGTATTTGTGACATAGCGTCTAGACAACTGAGCTATTGAAGCTCACACAAAATCATCGTCAATGGAGGTACATATATAAAAGTCTTCGTTCATTAGAGATTTGTTTAGTTGTTATTTAAATGACAAATCTTTGTATGTGTATAAAAGGTGGAGATGAAAGAAAAGAATTTTAAAACATGGATGTGTTTGTTATGCGTAAAATTCTACGTACATATTAAACAAAGGGATTTTACGGAAAAAATTAGAGGTAGTCCTGGTATTTTGCTAATATCTCAGCCATTTATTAACCGATCTGTCTGATTTTTAATAGCAAACAGAAATGGATCACATGTAACAGAAATAAAAAACAATCAAGTCCTCATCATGTCTGGGTTCTTCGAAAAACCCATTTCAACATACAGACGGACAGACGGACATCGTTAAATCAACTTCGCTCTTCATAAGGACCCAGAATATATATATATATATAGGGTCTAAGATCAATATTGTAGAAATTACAAACGGAATGACAAACTTATATATACCCTTCCACCTGTGGTGAAGGGTATAATTATTGGAAATGATATTGAGTATAAAAAATAAGGCTAAATTTTACTTTATACAACCTATGATCAATGTTGCCATACATTTTTTTTAGAAAAACTGTGGAAAAACTGGATTTTTAATAGAAAAACTATAAAAAAAATCGGGATCCCGTAATATCTTGGGACGAAAACGATTCCCAAGCGAAATATGTAAATAAATTTTAAAAAGTGTTTAGAGGTGATAAATCTATACTCAAAATCAACGATAAATTTCGATGGAAATCTAATAAAAATTTGGGATTTCAAACAGATTTCCCATACAACCTTATAGAACACAGGTATATTATAGAACACAGGTATATTAATAAATAAGAAATTTGAAAGAAAAAAACTTGTTATATAAAAATGGTTTTTTTATATTCCTAGAGACGAGTATTTACAAAAAAAAAAGCAAATTAACCCACCAGATGCCCCGTCTGTTTTCGCTACAAAGATCCGATGGCCTTTGTTGCTAGTGCTCGGTTAGGGTATTAATATACAATTGCTAATTATATGATTAATGAAAATATAAATAAATAAATATTCTATACTCTGGTTGAAGTAATATTCTGTAAAGTTTTCTTTTGTTTTTACATACATCGAGTTTATTTTTTTTTGTTATTATTGTTAATTTTTAACGAGCTTCCAATCTTCGTAAATAACAAAGCAAATTAACCATTTTTAGCTAGGCTGATACATACCCAGCAAAACCACACATTACCAAATAATGGGTAAAGCAATGTAAAGCCATAGGGGCCGATGGCGATGGGCCTCAAAGTAATGTATATACCCATTACTTTAGTGGTGATAATGTAAGGCGTTACTTATATGGTTACAAGAATGAAAAAAGTAATGTGTCTAAAAATAGATTTTTAAAAAAGAGAAATTTTTATTCAAAAAAATTATTACAAATATTTTATTTAAAATATTTGTAATTAAAAATAATGGGGTCAAGATGAGAATCGAACCAGGGAAATCCGGTTGCCAGCCATAAACTCTAACCACTGAGCTATCGACGAATTTAATATTTGATTGCTGCAAACTTAAATGAGTTGTTGCGCTTCGTTTTTTCGCTAGTGTTATCAAAACAAACATACATTTGCTTACAAAAAAACACAAAGTAATGTATCTAAAAATAGATTTTCAAAAATATTTCAATTATTTCATTTATTTATTCAATTATTACATTTATAAATCATATATTACGTAATCAGTAATGAGTAACTTATTACTCTATGCTTGCAAATAATGAAAAAGGTAACGAGCTATCATTACAGGGTAACGAATGAGAATATCGCACCCATTACCAAAGTTTTGCTGGGTATGTTTCGATTCGGTAAAAATCTTCCATGTCAGATGCATTTTTACAGCGGTATTCATAAAAATTTTAAACAGTATTTCAAATCAATTTTAAGCAAAATTTGCTAAAATTGTATTCATAAACGAATTTTAGCTTAAAATACCTTTTTTAAACCTTGTTTAAATAAACGAATTTTAAAATTGGTTCGACCCTATTTTAAACCTATTTTAAGATGACACTCTTGCTTTGTGTTTATTTCCATTTTAAACATTTTTGCAAAAAATTGTCATTTAAACAAAAGAAGTTATTTGTTTTTGTTTAATAAATAATGGACCCTCTATATTTGATGAAAAGAATTGGTAAGAACCATTTTTATATGGAAAATTTGATATTTTTAATTGTATTTTGTTTATAATAGAAACTATTGCCCAAATTTCAAACAATCGTCAGACGAAAATTTACAAAAAGAGGAGCGACCCGTTTTCAATTCCGGATAAAAAATTTAAGCAAAAATAATAATATTTTTGGATATTATTTATTGTGTTTTATAGTGGTGTGTTGTTTAATCAAAACAAAGAAAATAAAACCGGTTATTTGAATACTTTTTTATCTACAATAAAATCATTATCTATGTAACACCTTTATTGGGCATTTTGTTTTGACTCTTTTCTTTTTTTAGTTAATAAACAATTTTTCATAAATTTTTTGTTTTTTAAAAACAATATTTTTCTGAAAAATGACAAAAAAAATAGATAGAAACGAGTACCGTATGGTTTAGTAATCATTGATTTGCATCATTACGATTAATATGACAAATAAAAAAATACAGTGTTGCCATTTTCAGTTAAAATACTGATTTTTAGTTAAAATACTGATTATGAATACGAATTTTTAATAAACCTTTTTTAGGCTTAAAATGTTTTTTAACTAAAATGCATTTGAAACTTGAATTAAGATTTTTTTATGAATACCGCTGTTAGTGTTTAACTGTGATGAAGTTTATAAAAATTTAAACTGATTTTATATATTTTAAAATTCGGTTGGCACTTTATTTTTTTGGGTATATATTTATATTACAAAGCAGATAAGGATATGTTTTGGTTTCAAAAATCGTGTTATTTTCAAAATTATAAATTTTTAAAAATAAATAAAATTTATTTAATTTCTTCATATCAATTAAATCAACTAAAGTATTCAAAAACTATCATATATGATATTGAAGCCAGAAAATCAATTCTTTGACAATTTTTATAATTTGGAGGAGAAGAAAAAGGATTACGAATTGCTTTCTTTCTACCTTGTAAATATTTAAATGTTTGCTATACATGTGTTTGAAAGCTCTATGCCGAAACAATAGAAAAACATCAAAATGTTCGAATGTCCAGTCAGGAAGTCGACGATAGTATACAAATTTTGTTTTTTTTTTTGTTTGCAAATTTATGTGTTTATTTAGATGGATTTATAAAAAATATATACCTTTCTAAGGCTTTATTTGATATTTTTTTCTTTTATTTCATTGGGTGTTATTTCATTTTATCCTTTAGGAGTTATTTAATTTCTTGTTTTAAGGATTATTTTTTGGGCTTTATTTTAAAGCGGATATTGCTTCGTTTTCGGATCGCTGCGACAACTTTACAATCATACCTTTCAGACTGTTGCAGTTAATGTGCACATGAGGCAAAGTGATTCGTACTGGCGACCGAATTTGTTAGAAAATATTAGTTCGGCTGTAGGAATACGGTTGTCGTTACCGTATTTTTTTTAAGGCAACCGAGTTCCTTAACTGATAATCTATTTGAATCAAATGTGGTTGTCAGCACGAATTTGTTGTTTCTGTGCATAATCGATATTACTTTGGGTCTGGCTACAGTAATTTGGGGTGTAAGTTTCGGCGGCTGTTGTTGCTGCTGGTGTTGTTGTTAAATGTTGGGAGGAAGGAGGCTGCGGCGATGACTACACCGATGATGCCGAAGTACTACTCTATCGATTTACACAGCATCATGAATTGCAATTCTTATTTTACTGTCTGTGGTTGTTGCAACCAGAGAAGTTTTTACATAAATCATTCCTAAGGTGACATCAATCGTTGCATATTTAAAATCTGAAACACGCAGAAAAAATGTGGTTTGGGCAATCATATACGAAGAGCACATATAGTTTTGGGATTGTGATTGTGCCAATCATAGTCGTACTATAATATAGTTATCATCTTATTAATCATAATTTTACCATAATATAGTCCCAACAGTTCTATTATAATTCGAAACTATGAAAATGTTTTTTAAATTTAAGAAAATTTCTTTAAGAAATGTTTTTCCAAAATACAAACTTTGATACTAAGAACTTTTTTAAGAAAAGTTCTTTAATTCTATAGTCTTTTTTTAGAAAAATACTTCAACAAAATTTTTAAATTCTGAAGGTTTAATATTAAATTTTTTTAAGCTAAAGATCTTTTTTTTATAAAATTTCTTATTTTATTTCCGATATTTCGCTAACGATTTGTTAGCATCTTCAGGAAAACAAAATTTTAATAATTATAAAAAAGTTTATTAATTTTAATAGTTATAAAAAAGTTGTCAACTTTTTTATAATTATTAAAATGTTGTTTTCCTGAACATGCTAACAAATTGTTAGCGAAATATCGGAAATAAAATAAGAAATTTTTTTAAAAAAAAGATCTTTGGCTTAAAAAAATTTAATATTAATATTAAAATAAGATCGAATAAAATTATATAATTCTGAAGGTTTTTTTTTTTTATAAAATAAACATAGATTCTAAGGAATTTTTCTAATAGAAAAATTCTTAGATTCAAATGACATTTTTAATTTTTTTTCTTTAAAAAAAAATACCTAGAATTTAAGAATATTTCTACTAGAAAAAGTTCTAACTATTTTTCATAATAAAAAGTCCTCAGAATCTAAGCCCTTAGAATTATAATTTCTTAAAGAATATATGTATTTGTATGAAAGAAACAGTTTGCAGAATCTGAGAATTTTACTTTTAAGGAAAATTCAATAGAATCTTAAAATGTTTTTATCAGAAAAAATTTTAGTGATCATATTGCAACCATGTTTTTTCTCTGCGTGTAGCTGTGCCTGTGGAATGTAACTGATCATGGCAAACAAAACAGAGCTTTGGTCCGAGATTAATTTAAACTCCGTCCAGGCCTTAATACATGTTTTGGTTTCCCTGGAAAACCCGTTCAGTAGTTGGCAATATAGCGAAGAGGGAGATGAGAATAATGTGGAAGATGTTAGAAATTATGGACTTTGCCTAATACATGAATTATGAGATTCATTTCTGTTGAAGTGTACTCCACCCCTTGACATTAAAGTAACCCATTAATCAACCGCCGCATAAAGTTCATACAACATCTACGTAAAAACATAAACGCCTACTAACCACACCCTATAATAGTAGTTGAAACCCGTAAAGAAAGAAAAAAATAAATACTTAATATTAAATTTTTATTTGCCAAATGTGAATAGGGGATATTTAATAGTTTTCACAGATGATATTGAAACGAAATGAAAAACATAAAAAGAAATAAAACTCATTAAGTAAAACAATTTACTAAGGCACATATGCAATATTATACAATTCATAGAATACAATAGATATGTATTTACACAATCTTACATACTTATTCACCTAATACGAGTAAGTACATACTACGAGAACGCTAAATCCTACGCAGTTTATATATTTCCTAAATGATTGGCAAAAAAAAAAAGAAAAAAAAATAGTAATAAAAGTACAAACATCATTTAAGTTTAATTGAAGTTCTAGTTCCATTACAACTAAACATAATGTAATCAAATGAAATGAATTGAAACTTACATACATATACATATGTTCATCCATATATGATTAGAACATCCTGCTGTGTCTTACACTCTATTCAATGCTCCCTTGGGATGTTTTCTTCTGTTTTTGTATATCCGAGAACATGTTTATAACATTTAACTGGAAATGTCATAATTGTTGAATATAATATAATAGAAAAGGCCAGAGCCATTATTAGCTGCTTTTGTGTGGCATACCTATCAATGCTAACTTTGAACAATTTTGATAGTAAAAAGCTAAATCACGTGGATAAAGTTCCGAAATCGTTCCAGATAACACTGATAGGCTGTCACACAAACACAGCTGTTATTGCCTATAAAGATTTTTATTAAAAAGACCGAACGACCATTCAAAATAGTATTTTTATATTCAGAATACAATATAACATACATATGTATAATCTCCGTTAAATATGCAAGCGTTACGAATACATAAATTCATTATGACTTTTGCTTCTGTTAACTATTACCACGATTAGTAGTGATGATAATCATATTTGTGATAGAAAAACTTATTTCTACCACTATTTAAGTATAGAGACATAAAAATTGGAAGAAGAATCATTTCATGGAATAGATATAATGTTTCTGTTTGGGGTTTTAGTCGAGGTGGAACTAAAACTTAACCAAAAAATTCAAATGCGACGTAGCAATGGCCAACATTTGATAGACATAATCTTCAAAAAATAAATGCCAATGAATGTTCTGTTCTTTCAAATGATAATAAACATTCCCAATTAAATTTGAATTTTCTTTTTTCTTTGAAAAAGTAGGGAAACTCGAAATGGATCACCCATTATTAATAATATTAGTACAAAATTTCAAATTTTTTTTTTATCGAGTATCAAAATTATTTATTTTATTTTTTTCAAAAATGTTTTAGACAAAATTAAAAACAAACAAATTTATCATTTTGTTTTAATTTGGGAATTTCTTTTTTGAAAAACATTTTTAATAAATATTTTTAACTTTTATTGTCAAATTTTAATTGTTTTTATGGCTGATTTAAACAAACAAAAACTTTTTGGTGCTATTTTAGGTGGATGTCCTATTTTTAGACATGAGTCGGTATATTCACTTACGAACTTAATCCGCTACTTTTTGAATGAAACACAGTTTTTTTTTTTGCAAAAAAAAAATAATTTTTCAACATAATCTCCTTTTAGCTCAATACACTTAGTCCAACTTTTCTCAATTTTTGAATACCTTCCAAAAAACAGGATTTTTTGAGGTGCACAAAATAGGCATTTGTTTGACAAATAATTTCATCGTTGTAGCTAAATCTCTTTCCTCCGAGCCATTTCCTTAGGTTTGGAAAAAGGAAATAGTCACTGGGGGCTAAATCCAATTAATGGATTTTTGCAATGGAAATAAAGTTGTCACACGATTGTGTTTGTGGTCGATTGTGAGCAAAAGCGGCACCCGTCTTGCAGACAGCTTTCTTAAGTCCAACTGATCATTTAAGATCGAAACCACATTGCCATATAAAATGCCTATGGCATCAACAATTTCACGCACTTTTACTCTTCAATCGGCCAACACCATATAGTGGATTTTTTGATATTTTCAATTGGCCGTCCAGAACGTTCAGCGTCATTTGTACTTGTGCGACCACAACGAAAGTCAGTAAACCACTTTTTTACCATTGAAATCGATGGTGCAGAGTCGCCATAATATTTATTAAGCTTGTGCTTAGTTTGATTGACGGTTTTGTTTTTGCAAAAAAAAAATGTTTAATGAGCACTCAAAATTCACTGCTTTCCATTTTTAAAAAAATCCACGAGGTTGTATGTTTTGAACAGCTGTTAAACGCAAAGAAAATGACGAAACTCACTCAAAATTTGACAGTAATCTATTAGAAGGTGGTACTTGATGGCAGCAGTGTTGCATTTCATATAACTACGAGGCAAGTTCGAAAAGTCACGGACTTATTGATCCGCCCTCGTATGTAACATTTTAAGGCAATGTGAGTTTGTAGGTGTAAGTTTTAATTAGAAATAACATTTCCTTCAATATCCACTTTTTTAAAACTAGTACATTTTATTCCTAATTTTAGCAAATCGGTTTTCAAAAATTTGTAAAATGATTTCTGAAATTAGCAACAAAAATTTGTAAATATTCTGTAAAAAATCTGTAATTTGTAACATGTAAATAGCAAAATGATTTGCTAAATAATAACACTGTCCAACAGCATTTTTGGAACAGAATAGCGACCCTATAATTCTGAAAGGGTATGTTGAGTAGATCATTTTTGTAGAACAAACTTAGTATTTTTTTACAGTGGGTCAAAGTTTTAATTTTGTCGGTCGAAGGGAGCATTATACGTACTATATGAAAAAAAATGCTGTAAGTTAATGTCTGAGAGAATTCTTATGTTCAGAGTTGTATTGGAATTGTATGAGGATTATTTTTGCGGAAGATCTTAACCCTCTAACTGGTCTCTTTATGGGTCAATTTGACCCTTTTTTCGAGAAAATCAAAAATATCCTTTAAAAAAGGACATTTAAGCATTAAAATATTCTACGAAAATGTTTGCCGGAAAATTTCAGTGGGGTCACCAAAGATACCATTGTTGTAAATAAAGCTCTTTACGATTAATTGGCAAAATTACACGCCAACTTCTATAAAAAAATTATAATTTTGTTCTAATAGTGGTTTATTATAGTATGTACATATTTATTTTTTTGCTTCAAATTTTCGAGTAAAAGGGAATTGGGAAATAGCAGTAGTATGACAATGGATTAAAGATAAAACTTAATATGCTTTCCTGTATTTAGCTTGACGTGAATGTTCCGATGGGTCAAGGTTTCTGTACAAGCCCTATACGTATTCAGCAAGCATTACACTTTGGGATTTCCCTTTGAATCTTTCTTCCAATAACTTTATATCCTGATGAAACCTTTCACCGTGTTCATCTGAAACCGCTGCAAGGTTTTCTTTAAAAAAATTGAGATGAGAGTGCAGAAAATGCAGCTTTAGTGACATCTTAACGCCAATATTGTTAAAACCGACTAGCATGCTTTCAATATTTTCTGTATAGTTTCGTGCTTTCGAGTTTCCAAGAAATTCTGATATAACCAGCTGCATAAAGTCAAATGCTGTCTTTTGCATATCCGACAGATGACCATAAAATTCTTCATCTTGTAATAATTTTCTTATATCGGGTCCAACGAGCATTCCTAGAAGAGGTAATTTACATTAAATGAAATAAATTATTCCTTAAAACCGTATTTTACCGTCTTTTAATTGTGCTGCAGATAATCTGGGGAAAATTCTTTGAATGCGTTTGAAAGCATTTCCTTGTGTATTTAAGCCATGTGTATCCGCCATGCTTATTTAAGCTTTAATTATTCTTTTTTTATATTAATTTTAGTAAAAATCACACCCGATATGTACTGCTTAGTAGCTCAATTATGCTTGAATTCTTTCTTTCATTTTTTATTATTAATTTTAATAAATATCACACCCGATTTGTAAGTCACAGCTGACTAGACGCGAGAACTCAGTGTTTGGCCGGCCGAACTTGACGCCGTTTTTACCTGTTTTGTATATGTTGGTGTATAATTTTACTAATTAAGCGTAAAGAGCTTTATTTACAAAATTGATGTCTTTAGTGACCCCCACTGAAATTTTCCGGCAAACATTTTCGTAGAATATTTTAATCCTTAAATGTCCTTTTTTAAAGGATATTTTTTGATTTTCTCGAAAAAAGGGTCAAATTGACCCATACAGAGACCAGTTAGAGGGTTAAGATCTTCCACAAAAATAATCCTCATACAATTCCACAATACAACTCTGACCATAAGAATTCTCTCAGACATTAACTTACAGCATTTTTTTCATATAGTATAATGCTCCCTTCGACCAAAAAATGAAAACTTTGACCCACTGTAAAAAAAACTCAGACGTGCTGGACCATAAGTTTGTTCTACAAAAATGATCTACTCAACATACCCTTTTAGAATTATGGGGTCGCTATTCTGTTCCTTCCTTTGTCTTAATTTGTTGGACAGTGTTATTTTTTTTACTAAAAATCAGTACAAAAATAGTAAAGTGGGGTTGAAAACCGTTTACAACTTTTTCTACTAACTTTTTTTCTAAGTGTATAAATATATTGAGGTATTATATTTCTTAGGAGCCATCAATGGCCAAGAGCCTTTAGCTTTTCTAAATTTTCGGGTTCTGAAGAGATCTTTTTCTGGATCGAAATTGTGTATCATCCTAGCTAAAATAGTTAATTTGCTTTGTTTATGTAAATTAAAAATAATATTAATCTGATTAAGTTTGTTAAGTTGTATTTTAATTATGCTTAGTTCATGTTTTAAGTATCTACCACTTTCGTAAAAATGACAATTGTACTCCTCAATATCGTTTTACAACAGATGATCGTACTGACGTTTATCTAACTCTGTACCAGAGATTCAAGCCGTGGCAAAATGACACCGGAGATGGCAAAAGTCAAAAACATTCGACTTTATCAATCTAAAGGTTAAATCCGAGCTCATTCATTTAGATTGAATCAGCTGATTCGCCAAGTTATGTTAATTCTAGCATTTGCCGCAAAAAGATTGTCATAAATTTTATAATTAATTTTAAATAACTCAAACTATTTTCAAAATCAAATGCATAAAATTTACGATAAAGATGCTCCAATATTTTAAATATTTTAAAATATGCACATATAAGATTGTGAATATTCATTGTTTGTGATGAAGGTCCCAAGATATGTATCCGATACTCTAATTTTATAATTTTTAATTAAAAATTCTCTCCAAAATCATTTAAACTTAAATAAAAACATTATATTTTATTAGCTTATCGTACGTTTTTAAAAATTGATTTAATTTATGTTGATCTCATATTTTTTCGACAAAAAATTAAATAATATTAGGTTGAATAAAAAAAGAATGGGAAGTGAAGATAACCGTCTCATGCCCCAAAATACACTTAAGTGCGCTTTTATGTAGGGTTACTAAGTATCGGACCACTCCTTCACCTCAAACACTTGACATTTTTTCAGAGCTTGCGACCGACTGATTTTAATTAACCAAAATTTTTTAAGAAAAGTCAAAGGTATGACTTAAGTACTACTTACTTACACTCTAATTTATTTCTCTTGAAATTTACTCAACTTATAGTAGGAAACAGTACTTCTACTATAAGTTGGCTAAATTTACTTTGTGTGCGTAAATTGAAAAAATACACACATTTTGCGTAAGTTGATGAACACAAAAGGGATAAAATTACATTAAAAGTGCAAAAAACTAAATGAAATTTTGAAATCAAAGAGTAAATTTAATAAACTTGTTCGTAAAGAAATAGGATTTTTCTGTAAATGTGCACGTCAAATGCAGACAAATCCCTCAAAAATGCGTATATTTTCTACCACGATGTTGAAAATTAAACAGCCCAATTTTTTTTTTTGTTACAAAAACAATAAATTTATAGTTTAGTAATTCACAACAATAAATTTATTGTTTAGTAATTAACAATAATTGATAAATTTAAAGAAACAGTTTTTTTTTAATCATTAAAATTTTTTCAATTTTTTTTTTTTCATTTAAAAATGACATATTTTTTACCTTTTTTATTCAACAAAATAATAATAATACAGCGTAGTCGCGGGCAACATGTAATAATCTTAAAAATGTAAGTGGCATGCATTCATTTATTGTCACAAATAAATATTTCATACACTTGCAAATTTTCTGTGTTTTTGTGATTCAAAACCCAAACGGTTAAAAAATCCCCCTTTAGTAACGATATCGTTAAGGATACCGTTTTTCTATAAAATAACATTATCGTTATGATATCGAAAATATTAGAGAGCGTGATAATATTCTCGCCATATTCTTGGGAAAGTATCATTATTTTTATCTGTATTTCAAGAAAATTTGATATTATTAACGATATCGAAATAAACAAAAATATATGATATCTCTAACGATATCAAAAAAAAAAAATCAGTAGCGATATCTAAAATGTAACATTAGATAAAAACACACAATAATTTTTATTGTTGTACTTTAATAACCCTTCAAGAAAATACGAGGGCTGATAAATAAGTCTGTGACTTTTAGAACTTCCCTCGTAGTTATATGAAATGCAACACTGCTGCCATCAAGTACCACATGTTAAAAGACTACTGTCAAATTTTGAGCAAGTTCCGTCATTTACTGCGTTTAACAGCTGTTCAAAACATACAACCTCGTGGATTTTTTTAAAAATGGAAAAAAGTGCATGTCAAGTGCTCATTAAACATTTTTTTTTTGCAAAAAAAACCGTCAATCAAACCAAGAAAAAGCTTGATAAATACTATGGGGACTCTGCACCATCGATTTCAATGGTAAAAAAGTGGTTTACTGACTTTCGTTGTGGTTGCACAAGTACAAATGACGTTGAACGTTTTGGACGGCCAATTGAGGTCAATGCACCCAAAAAACTCGAAAAAATCTACGATATGGTGTTGGCCGATTGAAGAGTAAAAGTGCGTTAGATTGTTGACGCCATAGGCATAACATATGGCAGTATGGTTTCAATTTTAAGTATTCACTTGAATATGAAGAAGCTATCCTTAAGATGGGTGCCGCATTTGCACACAATCGACCACAATCGCAATATTGCGTCAACTTCGTTTCCGTGGCAAAAATCCATAAATTAGGCAACTAATTGCTCCCACATCCGCTCTTTTCTCCGGATTTAGCCCCCAGTTACTATTTCCTATTTCCAAGCCTAAAGAAATGGCTCGGTGAAAAGAGATTTAGCTCCAACGATGAAATTTTTGATCAAACATACGCTTATTTTATGGAAGATTATGTTGAAAAAAATATATTTTTTTTTTTTGCAAAAAATCACGGACTTATTGGTCCGCCCTCGTATAATCACAATTTAAATAACGTAAATTTAAATTAATATGCATAAATAAAACATTCTTAAAACACGAAAAGGCGGACGTATCAATGGTTAACATTTTATTCAGTTCGTCTGCAAAGATTGAGTTTTAATAAACAAATGTTTTGTTGAACTTGTTTAAATATGTACTCACTTATTAAATAACACTGTGGAACAAATTCAGGTTAGCAAAAGTTAGGTCCATTCTGAGAGTGAGGGGTGAAAATAGAGGCTAAATTAGAAGACCCGTATCGCGGCGTTGGTTTATGTTAGTTAGATTTTTTTTAATCGACCTTCAATATGCCGATTTTGAGCATATTGTTTATATGGTTTTTTGCCTATAACTCCTCGACTAATTGATATTTTTAAAAAAATTGATTTAGAAAATTTTTGTGGTGCTTCTGAAGCAAAATGTTGCAAAAATTATTTGTTTTTCATGCTTTTTGAAAATATTTTCCACAAAACTAAGTCTTTTTTGCTTTCTGTTTAATCTATAATATGCTTCTAAGTTTCTTCAATAAATTTCATTTGAAAAGAAAACAATCATAATACACAACTTGCATTTTCCAGCTTAATATTAATTTACTTCTCATTTTTTATGTACCCATTTTGTTCAGTGTTGGTTTTGAAGAAAAATTGAAAAAAAAAAATTAAAAAAAAAAATTATAAAAATATGGAAAAAAATCTAATTTTGAAATGTTAGTTAGGGAAAGTTCTTGGTTTTTTAATCCCTAAGGTGAAAACTAACATGCGTTATTTTTTTAATAAACATTTTTTAGAACAAAAAGTAATATATGTGACCCATTCACTTTTATTACGCCTATAAAATTTAAAATGCATCTTTATCTTTGAAAAAAATGAGAGCAAAAGTTTTTTCCCTTCGTTTTTAAATCCCTAAGTTGTAAACTTACCTGCGTTATTTTTTCAACAAACATTTTTTGGAACAAAAAGGAAAATATGTGACCCATATAACTTTTATTATGCTTATACAATTTAAAATGCATCTTTATGTTTAAAAAATGACTTTTCGTTTTTGAATCCCTAAGGTGAAAACTTACCTGCGTTTATATGGTACAGGCGAACTAATTTCAAAAATAAAGATTCAGTTAAGACTTGGAACTCAGCCGAAGCTGATGTCTTTTAATACAATTTTAATTAAAAATATCGGAACCAAAATGTAAAATGGACCATTTTTGTAATGTTTGTGGACGTTTCATAGCAAGCGATGAAAAATGTGGCAATGCGAGTGATTTTTTTTTTGGAAGCCTATAAACAATATTTACTATGCCCCTAAAAAAGTTTACTTTAATTGCTATTCAACTCTTATGCAATGGAAAAGTGGAAAGCCTTTTGTTATACCAATGATGTGGTTAGACAACAGCCCGCATCAAGAAGAATATTGCTGTGGATGTATCAACTACCATAAAACTTTGAATAGAAGGAAAGCAAAGAATAAAACTTATGTAGCAGTGCCAAGTGTCCAATTACCATTACCGCACTCAGAACTCGTTCCAGTACCAACATACGAAGTATTGATCTTCAAACAGATATCAGTAATACAACCGCCGCTGCTACATCCATGCATGGATTTCTTCTCAGAATACGACCCTGGTGAAGGTACATCCTATGAAACATCAAAGGACCCAATCCTAGTGACACAAAACCAATTGGATGGAATTGTTGCAAATTTGTGTTTGACTCAGAAAAAATCAGAACTACTGGCTTCATTTTTAAAAGGAAATAATTTGCTGGCGAAAGGTACCAAAGTAACAGCATATCGAAAACGCAAAAAAGAGTTAGAAAAGTTCTACAATGTTAATGATGGAAAAATTTCGCTTATTGCAACGTTCAACGATAGGGTTAACCTATAAAGAAGATGATTGTCGTTTATTCATCGGTAGTTCACTAATCAGCTTAAAAGTTGTGCTTTTGCACAAGACAAATAGAATGCCTTCTGTTCCGATTGCGTATAGCACTGACACTAGTGAAAATTTCGATAATTTGAAACACATTCTGGAAGTAGTCAAATATAACGAACACCAGTGGCGCATTTTCTGCGACCTCAAAATAGTTTCATTGATTACAGGTTTAACAGCATCTGGGCGTCCAAAATATCCGTGTTTTTTGTGCGATTGGGATTCACGTTACGGAGAAGGTATTAAAGGAAGAAACCAGTACAAACAGCATAACTGGAATAGTCGCATTGGACGGAAATGGCCTAAAGACAATATGCTGTACGAAAGTCTTGTTCCTGAAATGAAAATTTTGTTGCCGTTGCTCCACATTAAACTTCGCATTGCTAAAAATTTTTTGAAATGTATCGCAAAAAGACCAGCAATATTCAACCGCTTAAAAGACGTTTTCCCAAGACTAAGTAACGCCAAAATTCAGGAAGGAGTTGTTAATGGTCCCGACATACGGAAACTAATGAGTTGTCAAGATTTTGACCAAGTTCTGACAGACCGAGAATTAAATGCATGGTTCGCATTGAAAGCAGTCATTAAAGGACTTTTGGGTAAAGAACGCAAAGACAACTACAGGCAATCTGTTGTAAACATGTTGGCAGCTTTCGATGAAATTGGGGTTAATATGTCGTACAAAATTCATCTCTTGCATCAGCATCGTGATCAACTCGCACAACAGTTGCCAACTGAATCTAATGATCAAGGCGAACGTTATCACCAAGCCATTTGAAATAAGGTAACTATAGAGTGTGCATATTTTGAATTCCTAGTTTTTTCTAATATCTTTGACAGAGTGCCCAATTTAAACATGTTAAAGATTGAAACTATTTTCGTTTCAGGTACAAAGGAAAGAAATCCCCACATGCAATACTCGCTGAAATTTGTTGGTGGTATAAAAACAACTTTGAAGAAAAGGAAGACGAGGAAAAAGAGGAAGAAGTGGAAGACAAAGATGAAATTCCAGAATATCTGTTGGACGAAATTATCGACCTTTCTGATGATGATGGCGATGACCAAGATATTAGAGAGAGCAATGATGTTGATCCACAGCCGCCTGCTAAACGGCAACTGGCCAAATAATTAATTTAATTTTTTTGCTTAAAACTTTTCCTAACTAACATTTCAAAATTATATATTTTTCCATATTTTTATTATTTCTTTTTCAATGTTTCTTCAAAACCAAAACTGAACAAAATGGGTACATAAAAAATGAGAAGTAAATTAATATTAAGCTGGAAAATGCAAGTTGTGTATTATGATTGTTTTCTTTTCAAATGAAATTTATTGAAGAAACTGAGAAGCATATTATAGATTAAACAGAAAGCAAAAAAGACTTAGTTTTGTGGAAAATATCTTCAACAAGCATGAAAAACAAATAATTTTTCCAACATTTTGCTTCATAAGCACCACAAAAATTTTCTAAATCAATTTTTTTTTAAATTATTAATTGTTGCACAGTTCTATAGCAATAATTTGGCCTTTACAGATTTAAAAATTAATTAAATTTAATTAAATATTAATTAGTCGACGAGTTATAGGCAAAAAACTATATAAACAATATGCTGAAAATCGGCATATTGAAGGTCGATTAAAAAAAATCGATTTAACATAAACAAACGCCGCGATACGGGTCTTCTTTCATCAATTAATTAATGAAACCACACAGTCCAACAATCAAAAAATATTCCTTGCTACCAAAAATTGTCTACTCAAGTTTCCCAAATTCTTTAAATTATAAATTTTTTTTCCATATCGTTTAAATTTCTTGAAGTTTGAGGTTTTCTTTTGATTAAAAAAGTTTAAATTTATTTCCGGAACTTAATCGTTATTTTTAAAAATTATATCATTTCGATATTTTTGTTTGTGTTGTAAATGGAATCCAATATTTAATTAAAAATGATATCCTTAATGGTACTGTATTGTTTCTTGGATTATTGGGTTATTTAAAATTTCAGATTTTTCAACAAAGGAGTATGGGCTGGCCAGGAAATGGAGAAAATTTGTTTGCCCTACCCCAATAATTACAAAATATCCTATCTATGCCGGAGGGGAACCTTCCCTTCCTGGAGGAAATTGCGAAAAGTGCCTTTTCATTGAGTTAGCCCATACTTCAAGGATTACATATGTAGTTTGAATTTCAGGGTTTTGGCAAAATGGTTTTGGGCAGGCCGTTAAATTAAATTTTCCCTGAGATTCTCTTAAATAAGAGAGATTCCCTTAAATAAGAAAAATTTTTATATATTTTCATACTTTGGAAAATACACTTGTCATCCACTTTTCTTCATATTCCAGTGATTTCATTCACGTTTTCAGATTTTTAAAATATTAGAAAAATGCTAAAGGTACCGAACTTTGAGTAGCCACAATTCTCTTTAGAAATCCCTGTATAATTCAAATGTAGCAGACAACAACAGTTTTCAGATAGTTTTTAAAATAGTCAACACAACAAATTGTGTAGATTTCAACTTCAGTTTTTTTTTTGTAATTTTTTAAAGTAAAAATTAGGTTTTTTTAAGTAGGAACACGTTTTATTAGATATGTTGCGATTTCTTATGGAATGAATGATACAAGTTTCACCGACATCAGAAAACACTTGATTAGCAAATAAAAGTACAAACACATTTATTTACATTTTTAGCTTTACAAAATTATAGGACATTTGTTTTTGAGTTGAAAAATTAATTAAAGTTTCTCAAACTAAACTTTTTTTTTTTTGTAAACGTCTATGAGTACAAAGATGTGTGGAGGCACCTACACTCAGGGAAAAATTTTCATCATATTCATGAAGCTGTTTTATAAAAATACAAATTGATGACAGGTTTTTTTTATATATATGAAACTTTTCATAAATATGCTGAAAAATTAAAAAATTAATTAGGATTTATGAAATAATTCTTTACATGTATGAAGAAGTTTTTGTCATATTCACGAATTTTTTTTATCAATATTTATGAAGAATTTTTCATCAATACTATGAAGTTTTTAATCTTTCGTTTTATTATTATTAAATATTTAAGTAAATAAAAATGTAAACTTAATGTGAATTATTAAGAGCAGTGTTTTGCTACTGAAATAAATATTTTGTATAAGTTTTTATAAAATGTTTTATGATTTTTTTTGTTAATAAAATTATAAAGATTTATGAAAAATTTGTCATACATTTTTATAAAACACTTTATCATATTTATGAATATTTCATAAATATGATAAAGAATTGATGGCAAACTATTTATGAAACAGTTGTATCAATTACGTATGTGATGAAAACCGAAAACGAACAGCTTTTCAATCTAGACTACTTAAGACCAAACTACAATTGGTTTAAGTGACTTTTAGGAATACAAATTATTCATTTTTTAAAATTTTGATTTTTGTTTCGTACCGATACCTAGCTTAAGTCACTAAAACTAATTGTAGTTGGGACTTTAGTTTATTGAAAATAAAATTGACAACAAATTATTATATATTGAATTGTATCAGTCATAATTTTTTATTTAGACAATAAAAAATAATTTTCTAAATCCGATAGTTTTCGTATTCAATTTTCATCGCATGCGTGAATATGATGAAACCTTTTCCCTGAGTGTATGTACGTCTCCATATCAACGTTTGGCAACTTAACGGTTTCAATTTAAACTTTTGATAGCAGAATATAGAAAAAATAAATAAAGAAAAACTTTAAGAATGAAAAGCACAACTTTTAAAAACTATACCAGCAAATAACATTTAGACACTTTGGTTAAATGACTATCATCACGATCATTATATAGAAGACTCATAAATAAGACTTAATTGCAGTAAAACTATAGAGCAATTCCATATGAAAACGATCAAAATTAGCAAATTTTTGGACGACCCCTCTCCGATTTTAAAATAAATAGTCTCAATCGATTGCCCAGCAAAAAATAATGTACCTACATATTTTTTTTTTTTTTTTTATTGTGACTGGTTTAGTGGTGTCATGTGACAAAATTGAAGAATTCTTCATAAGGGACCTCATTGAAAGTTGTTTTAAAAAAAACTACTAAAGCGATCGCAACGAGTGATAGCTCGTTGGAAAGGTATTCAATCAGGCTTTAATTGAAAAATAAAATTTTCCTAATTTTTCTCAGAAATTTACCTTTTTTCGCATGAAAATTAAATTTTCCCATGAAAATTAAATTTTCCGATTTTCCACAGAAGCTCCTAAATTTTCCGGCTAATTTTATTTTTTTTGGATTCCTCATAATTTTTGCTTTAAGAATCAGCAATAAAAAAATGGGCCCCGACTCCTTATTTGGACAGGAGAAGAGCATTTAAGAGACCACCTTGTTCTCATTGTTTTTATATTTTTTATAATTGAATTATTTTTAATTATTTAACATTATTTTATTTTATTATTAAAAATACATTTTAAAAATTATTTTACAGTTAAAAATACATTTATGAAGAAAAATCAATTTTTTTTTAAGAGCCCCAAGTTGAGTGTGTAGTGAATATGGTCTGCCTGCCTTCACAAGATCGGCCATAAATCCATGGATAATAGCAGCAGTGGCATGTAATGGCACACCAAACCCGGCTGAGGCTACAGGTCATAAAATGTTTTGTAAATTTTTTAGATTACCAGGTAATAAATATTTCGCCTAAAATGACACGTGCAGAAACAAGTCATAAAACACGGATTTTCCATAAATATGGCGAAATATTTATTACCTGGTAATTTAAAAAATTTACAAAACATTTTATGACCTGTGGTCGGCTTATTGGCAGTAACCAATTAAGTCCCTCTTTAAAAAACATTTTATGACCAGTAGTTCACGCAAATTTTCCTATTAAAGAAAAGCAAATATCGCTTATTTTCTTTTACCTATTTTTTACCAAAAAATAAATATAAATACTTCACACACTCTGAGTTAAATTTCAGTTGAATACTAAACGTGAAAGTGTTAAAGTGTTTTTTTTGTAAAGTAAAGAGTGAAGCTGTAAAGACAATTTAAAGTAAAATGAATAAATTTTGCTGCAATCCGTTTAACAAGAGTGGACATCGTTCGAAAAAGATTAAAATTAACTGGCGTTTCGAAGCGATACATGAATGAATTAAATATACAATACGGTGAAGAAGCAGAATTCATTTGCCCCAAGTGTAAAATCGATTTGTCTCAACAAGCAAATGCATTGAAACAAATGCAACCACAATCCGAGAGTGAAATGACAATTGAACAAAATGTTTCACCTGATAGTGAGGCAGACATTCCGATGGTCAATATGTCTTTGAGTCCTTTGAATGAGGCTATTACCACTTTAGGTGAAACGCCTATTAGAAAAAGAAAGTTGCGAAGTGAAAAATACAGGAAAGATAAAAAAGGCAAGGTTATGAGTGCAATCGCGACAATATTTGATGAAGGCTCTGATAACGAATGCAGTCAAGCAGATGACGTTGATGACGGCAAACAAATGATTGAGCAGTTGAAAAGAAAATTCAATTTAGCGACCACTTTTCCGGAGAAATATCTCATTTTATCTGTGCTGCCTCAATCATGGTCTATACGCAAGATTTCTGAACAGTTTCAAACATCTTTTTACATGGCGAGAAGAAGCAAAGAATTAGTTCGACAGAAGGGCATATTGGCGACTCCCACCAAGAAATTTGGCTCAAGGACCCTCAGCGACCAAAAGAATGCGTGCTGGCATTAGACAGGCACGGAACGCATTCAGTCTGCGTTTGCATGTTTCATCAAAACATCAAATTAATGTTCTTTCCATGCAAGAAATTTAAAGTATTTCACGGTGAAATAGGGACCTCCTGTCGAAGTCGTTGTGCGCATACCCCACGGAAAATTGTCATCTGTCCAAATGCGACAATTGTCCGAAGATTGACGAGCTAGAGCAATATTTGGCGGAAAAGTTTGAACAGCTGTTAATTCAGGAGGTGCATTTCAAACAGTGGATAATTAGCAGCGGCAGATGTTCCCTTGAGACCGTGGTAAAGCAGATTCCGGAATTCATCGAGGAATTCGGATTCAAGTTGAATGAACTTAAGGCGCACCATTTCATATCCGAGATGCAATCGAAATTTCTAAAGGAAAGTAAGGAAAAATTAGCCCAAAATGAATTCATTGTGATAAGCGACTTTGCCGAGAATTACACTTTTCTCGTTCAGGATGAAATTCAGGCTTATCACTGGGCAAACGACCAGTGCACGGTGCATCCTTTTTGCATTTATTTCAAAAACGAAGATAACGAACTACAGACCGTAAGCCTTGTTGTTGTCGCGGAGAGTTTAGCTCATAATTATGTGTCCGTTTATTTATTTCAAATGAAACTGTTTGAATTCTTAAGATCAAAATTCGATGCAATCGACAAAGTAACGTTTTTCTCAGACGGCGCGGCTTCTCAGTACAAGAATAAAAAAAATTTTTACAATCTTTGCATAATTGAAGAAGAACAAAACTGCAAGGTCGAGTGGCACTTTTTTGCGACGTCCCACGGTAAGGGCCCATGCGATGCGTTTGGGGGAACCCTAAAACGCATGGCGACTAAGGCAAGTTTGCAAAGGCCATATACTGACCAGATCTTAAATGTACAACATTTGTTTTCGTGGATTCAAAGCAAGGAAATTGCCATTAACCCAGTTTTATGCACTCAAAAAGAACACGATGCCATGGAGCGACGATATAATAATGTCAAAACTATAACTGGAACGCAAAAGTTTCATTGCTTCATACCAAATATTTCAGATATGTCAATTAATGTAAAGCGGTACTCTTCGTCTGCCGACGTGCTAAATTTAAAGTTACTTTAATTTTATAATGATGCCAAGACAATTGAAATTTTTAATAAATATTGTAATTAAGTATAAGCAGCAAAATAAGAAAGATTTTTTCTTCATAAATGTATTTTTAACTGTAAAATAATTTTTAAAATGTATTTTTAATAATAAAATAAAATAATGTTAAATAATTAAAAATAATTCAATTATAAAAAATATAAAAACAATGAGAACAAGGTGGTCTCTTAAATGCTCTTCTCCTGTCCAAACAAGGAGTCGGGGCCCATTTTTTTATTGCTGATTCTTAAAGCAAAAATTATGAGGAATCCAAAAAAAATAAAATTAGCCGGAAAATTTAGGAGCTTCTGTGGAAAATCGGAAAATTTTATTTTCATGGGAAAATTTAATTTTCATGGGAAAAAAGGTAAATTTCTGAGAAAAATTAGGAAAATTTTATTTTTCAATTAAAGCCTTATTCAATACCTTTCCAACGAGCTATCACTCGTTGCGATCGCTTTAGTAGTTTTTTTTAAAACAACTTTCAATGAGGTCCCTTATGAAGAATTCTTCAATTTTGTCACATGACAGTGGTGTACACCACCACTAAACCAGTCACTATAAAAAAAAAAAAAAATATGTAGGTACATTATTTTTTGCTGGGCAATCGATTGAGACTATTTATTTTAAAATCGGAGAGGGGTCGTCCAAAAGGTGATCGCTTTCATATGGAATTGCTCTATATTCAAACATTCAAAGTTGACGACGAGTGGAAGCTTAAACAAAAACGTTTAAATATACCTCTATACAACATTGAAACCATGCTACGTTAGTCTTAAATTATGGTCGAAAAACGTCAAAATGAATATACCATATACATATATACTTATATATAAGGGGGAAAACAACAACCCAGAAAAAAAGGCAATCATGATCGACACAAAACATAACCTAACCGCACCTTAACAAAAAATCAAAACAGATAAAAAAAAAATACAAAACGACGTTGAAACCAAATGAACGAACAACATTTTATCCCATTAGTGTATCTTCTAACCGTGTATGTTTACTGTGTTGCAACATTAGCGGTTTTATATATTTAATAGTTTTATATCGGTTCAGCCAATTCTGAGTTATTGTAGTTTAAATGGAGCTCTTTTCGACTATTTTCGTGTTTTTTCGAAAACTTTCCCACTGTGCCACGCCCAAAAAATCGCAAAACAGTGATTTCTAAAAATGAGAGTTTGTTTGTATTGATCAAATTTAGCTATAAACAAAATTTTATCGATATCTGAGGTGGTCGGGTTCAAAATTTCAGTTTTATCTCGATTTTTAAATGAAATTCATCTGATAAATACAACTGATATTGTAGTTTTTGAAATAATTTTTTTATTCTGATCTGTAATTGATGATTTCATAAATATAATAATCATGATATTGCTAATAATTTAACATCAAATTATTTTTAACAAGAACTGCTTGAAATAACATCAACAGTGTTGTGTTCGTAAACAAATTACCATATATTGAAAGAATTATAAAAATTTCAGAACTCGGGACTCACTTTTTATTGTATAATCCTGAGATGTTGGTAATTGTATTAGGAGGAATTTGGGATTTTTAGTTAACAGTCTAGGGTTCCTTGTTTACCATTTGTAAGAATTTTCGAACCTTTTTGTTGTAATCGAGAGAACATGTTATGGTGGTTACCTGGTATTGTTATGCCATGGGATTAATATTCTTGATTATGAATGACTAAGCAGACTTAGGCAGAGCTGCAAAACTACGAGTATCGAGTCCCGTTCGAGTATCGAGTCCCGTTCGATATTTGCGATAGTTTGTGATAAAACTTCAAATATCCGATATATTTTGATTGTAATTTTTGTTAAATAAAACAAAAAAATTTTTTAACGAACAAAAATTTTATTTTTATTTTATTTTAAATTAGAATTATTCAAAAATTATCTAAACATTTTATTAAATGTCATACTTTTGAGTAATTATTCAGCAAGTGGCAACACTATTTTTAGATGATGTTTTTTCGCTTACATTATCGTTATCGAAAAAAAAACTATATACATTATATTCAAAATAAAAATATCGATAGTACTATCGATAATTCAGCAGCTCTACCAGACTTCCTATTGTAACATATAAAGGGTGGTTAAATTTTAAGGGCCGATATTAAATCTGAACCACACCTAAACGTCAAGGTTTTTCCTGCATTTCATTTGACATTTCTCAATTTCAGACTAACTCAATTTGAATCATGGAAAGATACACAATTGAGCAACGCGTTAAAGTTATTTAGGCTTATTATGAAAATGGGCGTTCAAATCAAAATGCATTTAGTGCACTTTTTTTGGTCAGCATAATCGACCAAATGTGTTCACAATCGGGAGAATTGTGGGCAAATTTCAGCAAACCGGGTCTGTGAAAACACCTGTCCATGCTCGCCAAGTTCGTTCTTCGGAAAACATTGCTGTTGTTTGCGAAAGTGTGTCATAAGGTCAGCCAAGGATTTACCGTGAATGCTGTTTGCTATCGCGAAATTAAAACGAACTTATTGTGGTCAGCAATTGAGGATATGACTCTGGATGATATGTGGTTACAACAGGATGTTGCTACTTGCCACACAGCTAACGAAACAATGGCTCTTTTGTGCGACAAATTCAATGGCCGTGTTATCTCACGTGGTGGCGATGTCATTTGGCCGCCAAGATTCTGTGATTTGACACCATTGGACTTCTTTCTTTGGGGTTATTTGAAAGAAAAGATGTACGTCGATAAGCCAGAAACAATTCAAGAGCTAAAGGATGACATAATTCGGCATATTAACATCATAGAACCTCAATTATGCCTCAGCGTCATCGGAAATTTGGACCATCGGATGGAGGTGAGCCGCAGTTCCATACATAATTGAACCATACTATATTATCATAAGAAAAAGAAATGATAATAATTTCCTAAATAATTTGTGTTTTATTCAAAATCAACACCGGCCCTTAAAATTTAACCACCCTTTACTTGATAGAAATTGATGAAATACCTAATATTAATAAATAATATTATAAAATTAATACTACAGCATATAAGTCGGTGTCAAAACTCTTCGACAAGGTTATATTTGAAGGGTAGTTGTACATGTTCGTTGCAGGAAAAATAACAAAAAAATTTTTTCCTCCGCTTACCCGCTGCATTATAAAAAGTAAAAAAATAAGAAGTCAACAAAATAAATATTAATTCGTGTGCTGATAAGCAGTTAAAGATTTGCAAATAATAGGGCTTACTCATATAGTTTTTAGTAATTGCAAAATAAGTGGATAGCAATTTCACATTACATTTGTAATTTAATAAGCAGTCGCGCGTAAGCTTGACAAAATTATTTTTTTTTACTATTTGGTTTTCAGTGTAAATTGTTTCTGTGTAAATTGTTTCAGTGTAAAAGAGGATTCGTTGCATGTGGCAATTCTCAGTAAGTTTTACCATTTCACCATGAATAGACCAACAAACGAACAGTGCTTGCCCTAGGAAAGTTGGATGAAGATCCATTTTTTCTATACAAAAATGTCTTCAACGACAAAGCTTATTGTTGGCTCAATGGGTACGTCGACAAACAGAATTGCCGAACTTGGTGTAAAGAGCAGCCAGAGGCATTTCATTTCATTTTGTGAACCGGCCGCATCATTGAACTATACTTCTTTAAGAAGGATGAAAATCGTAACGTTACAGTCAATGGAGTAAGGTACCGTGCGATGATAACCGACTTTTTTTTGTCCAAAATGGAGGACTTGGACTTGGTTTTGGAGCAGTCTATTAGTCGCCAATATCATGCGTTTTGTCCACGTACACGTGAAGTGTCTCGTGTACAGGGACAAACCAGTCACAATTCCAGGTCTGGAAGACAACATTACAGCTGGCATTGGGATGATACAGGCCAAAAAGCTGGAAAACGTAAGACAAAATTGAAGCTCATGGAAGCAACACCTACGACGTAAATGCCAGACATTCATTTATCGCCTCAAATAAATATTTCATTCTTTTTTGCAAATTTTTAGTATTTTTTTTTTAAATTTTCAAAACCCAAACGGTTAAAAAATTACACTTTCTAACAGAGTACGAAAGAATTCTACAAAAATTAGTTTATTTCCAAGTGAAATAAAAAAATATTACATGAGGAACAATAAATGAACACAACTAATTTGAAAAATTAGCAAAGTTCACATCAAAAACGAATTTAAAAGAAAATAACTTGTAAAAATTAGCACGTAAAGAAACAGGCATTAGAATATGATGATGTTTTCGGATATTTAAGGTGATAGCGATATCGATATTGATTTATTAAGATATATCAAGGCTTTTATTGGCAGTTCTTTCCGAAGTTGCTGCATAATTTGGTTTTAATCCTCAGATTTCTCATTATTTATACTAGTTTTGTCTTTAATAATTTTCCTAGTGGTAATTTGTGGTTGATGATGAACCTGTCTTTAAGATATTTTTTTAAGGTAATCTTCTTTGTAATTTTTTAAAAGATCCCTTAATTGCTTTTTTAATTTATTTATGAGAGTCTAATATATCTTTTCAATCTTATTTTTTCTTTTATGTGTATTTAAATATTAAGACTTCGCGTCAAAAAAGGACTCAATGTACTAATTGCTAGTTATAAAGTCATACTAAAAACTTTAGTACCAAAAATCCAGTATTTGTAAAATATGCCTTCCTCAAAGCCTTCCTCACCAAGTGCTCGATGTTAAGATTCCACGATAGTTTCGAGTCTCGTCCCACAGGCCAACAATGTCTCTCACGCTGCGTAAATCGTTCTTTTGGTTTTTATATGTACAGATTACAAAGTTTAGTTAGTTTTCTTATAGGGTTTTCTGCAATTCCAATTGATTTTCTTTGAAGACCAATTGTTTATTTTGTTTTTTTTGCAAACCCTATTGGTTTTTGTTTTAGCAGATTTAACAATTGGTTTTAAAAACGGGTTTCAAAATCAGGAAAACTTAGAAAGGGTAAAATTTTTGTTTGAAATCAGGGAAATTTGCTCAATTCTCTCCTGGTTTCTCTTATTGTAGGACTCATTACCGAACTTTTGAAGTCTTTGTACCCCTTTATCTTATTCAGACTCCATGCTAAGACATTGCCAAGATATTTAGTATGTTTGGAGAGGATAAGTTCGCAGTCCCGAAGTCGTCACGGTCTAAAGCTCGATCTGGGCCTATTGGTGAAAAGCACCAGTTCTGTTATACTCGGATTTACTGTCAGTGGACCACTTGCTAAGAGCATCCATCCAGCGCGCTGGTAATGTGTCACTTATCATAACCAACGATTTTAATGTCTTGATTTTCCAGCTTTGCGAGAACTGAGTTAATTACCAGGAGCCAGAATATAATAACCAGAAGCGCAATTTCATCGCACAAACAGATGGACATGGGTATATTGGCTTACAAACGGAATAATAAACTACTTTTCTACTCACTTGCAAATTTAGAATTTTAAAAACTGAATGTAATCTCCGAAGCTCTGAGAATACAGAACCCAAATCACTTATACTATCAGTCGCTCAGATCATTTATAAAAAGAAAACACGGCAAATATCTAGCAAAAACCCCACTATGATCATGCCGCTCACGTAGTAAAAACATTGTCTTGGTTTTATATGGGCAGAGTCCAAAGTTCGGCATCTATTATAATTGTTTTTTTTTTGTAATTTCTTTGCGATTCGAATTAATTTTCTTTGTAAATCCAATTAGTTTTCACCATATTTCCCAATTGGATTTGAAAAAAGGCTTAAAATCGGGAAATTCGCTAAAATTTTTGAGGAATCAGGAAAATTTTCTCAATATTTCCCTGTTTTCTCTCAGCTTCCGAACCTTTGTAGTCTGTAAAAAGTTTTATTTGGTCGCTGCTGTCTTTGCAATTTCTATAATAGTCTTACTCTATACAAAAACAGACATTACCAAGTATTTAAAGGGTTAAGTAGCTCACAGAGCGTTTAACCACAGGCCAACGATGTCTCTCACAATGCTTAAATTGTTCTTTTGGTTTTTATATGTGAGTCAAAACACATGAACTCAATCACCATTCGGATCGACCATCTCCGATTTCAATAAAATTCACCACAACGGTCTTATTATACAAGTTCGTGACAAAGCTCAAATTTCAGAGTCCAGACCCTTTCGGTTTCCGAAATATGACGTCATAAAAATGGCAAAAAACGTTAAAATTTGACTAAAGTATCATCAGAAAAGGGACTATATAATACGATATAAATTCGTGTTAGTCTTATTTTTTAGGTGAGAAAGAGCTCTTTAAAATGATATGCATATTAATTCTTTCGCTGGAAAGGTCAAAGGTAATTTTTTGAGGTATAGGGTTCAAATCCATATTTCTCAAAATGCTCATCTTTTGTTTTTTTCCTTAAAAAGTATATGAGTAGCCCTAGTTTGACTAAAAAAACTGTAACAACAAACAAAAGTGTAGGATAGATAGGAAGGAAAAGCATACACCTTGCTATGAACTCATGCTTATTATGAAGTATGTATACGGTTTTTCGTTGTTTCCAACGAGTAGGACCACGTTTTTTCTATAACTCAGAAACGAATCGAGTGTCCACCTCAATTTTTTTTTTACACAAATATAGATAAAGGTTCAATATTGAACATATATTTTTTTTTTTTTAAAACAAAAGATGAGCATTTTGAGAAATATGGATTCGAACTATAGACCCCAAAAAACTACCTCTAAACCTTCCAGATCTAAAAAATTAGATCAACACCAATTTTTTACCTCGCATAGTTTAAAAGCTATAGTCCCTTTCGCCATTTTCATGACGTGATATTTCGGAAACTTTCTCTTGTTGAGTATAACTGTTATGGTAAATTTTATTTAAATCGGAGATAATAAATCCGAAAATGCCCTTTTTGTGATAGAGTTGACATGGATTGACTCATGTGCAGATTACAAAGGTTTGGTAATATTCTAATAGGTTTTTCTGCAATTCCAATTGGGTTTTTTGCAAGACCAATTGAAAAAAAAACAAGAGAAAATTTAGCAAATTTTTCCTTTTTCTGAAAAAAATTAAGCAAATTTCCCTGACCAAATTGGAAATTTGCTCATATTTGTGCAGAAAGGGGAAAAATTTGCTAAATTTTTTCTTGTTTTCTCTAAATGTGGAGGCCGTTACCGAACCTTTGTAATATGCACAAAGTGTTGTTGGATCACTGGGCCTACTCTATAATTAATTCTTCTCTATGGATTCACTCGTTACCAGTTATCGATAAGAATACCTACTTTTTGCATTTAAAAATTTATTTTTATGTAGAATAGAAATAGTATTGCCTCTATTTTATAGATGCAATACTATTTTGAGCTCATTGGAAATATTTTGCGTTTAATTATCATTTTGTGTTTCAGATATTTTTTGAACATCTCAAGTTGACAACATTTTGGTGTGTATTTTTTTAAACGGGTTGTTTAACCATATTACCCGTCCGTCCATCAGACTCAGTGTTGCCATAAGCTGAGTGTAAAAATGTACTTGAAAGTGCTAAATGGGGAGAAAAACATGCCAGATTTTTTGTGCCCATATCACCATGGAGAACTAAGCACATTCATACTGAGAAGATCCAGTCTCCATATGTTAAGAATATTAGATTCCTTTATATCCAGAGGGGGATCTCAAATTTAAATTCATTGTCCTAAAAAGATTCATAAATTATCCTTAAAAATTTACAAGAAGTCCCTTAATTTTCCATCCCAGCTGTAAACTAACATTTATAAATAAAAAAAATCTAAATATGCATCTAGATTTTTTCATATAAATTTTGAATGCTAACTGACAATAAAAAATGCTAGATCTAGCACCTCAAGTGCTAAAATGGCAAGCCTGATCAGACTTGGCTAAACTGTAAACGAACCTAAAATATTGTGTTCATCTTACATGACTATGAGTGTAGTTGTTGTTCATATAACTTACTCCAATGGATGTTTTGGCTTGAGTTGATACCAGTTTCCAAGTTTGTTTGTCTTATGTTTTGTTTTACAATTTTGTTGTTGTTTTGGTTATTTTCATGACCCCTTGTTTTCTCCATATTTTAACATAACTGACAACGCCACCAACAACAAATATGTATATACTAAAGCCAAGCACAAATAACAAAATTATGATTATTATCATCATCATCATCTTTCACAATAGCAATACAGCTGATATACAGTACTTGCTCACTGCATTAAGTTACATACAAATTAAATATTATGTTGTTGTACAAATTTTATAATGTCAGTTTTATATCTCAAGATACTCAGTCTCCTTTTAGCTCGATACATTTAGTCCATTGTTTTTCTAATTTTTTTTTATTCCTTCCAAATAAAACACACATAGAACAGATTTGTTGTCTCAACCGAATTTTGATAGTTACATGTACTATCACATTATAATCTAGCTATCAGCTAATCAGCTGATTCAACCTATCTTATTGAAAATACACACAAGCATTTACTCTACGTAAACGTAACGAGTCAGGATGGATGAACCTTTTGAATTTTCTTTCTGTATTTACGTTATATTGCATGACATGTTTATTTATCACAATGAATAACCAATTCACAGATAATGCATTTCACATGCCAACAAAAGATTTAATCGATATTTTCGGAATATTTTATATTGCAACATATTTGTTTTCACCATTTTCATTTAATATTGGAAGCACTTTCAGGCACAATGTTTTAAAATTAAAGGTGTTGAACATGTTTGTTAACTCCACACTCATGTTAACTCCACTTCAATGTTTTGTAAAATTTTTTTCCAAAACATTGAATTACAAATTTCAGATGACATGTCGGTGATATCGGACATCAGATTTGGAGATTTTATCCGTTATTTCAATCTTTCGGGTTCTTCGAAAATCAGCTTGCTTTAGGTATTTTTTCAAAATGGCTCTACTTGATACTTTCGAGGGCGTGAGCTGCCACTTGAACCAACCAACCAATCTAAAAACAAAAACAATCGGTGTAGAGTTGTTGACTGAAATATTATTTGCTCATTTATTTGATGAAATATAAAAGTAGCACTAAAAATTCTTATTATGTAGCTTAAAAAACTAAAAGTATAATATAATTGTAAATCAAAGAATCAGGTGTATTTCAATTCTTAGAATTGCTAGAAATTTTAAATACCCTACACAATATATTGGGTATACAAGTTAACAATGTCAATTTTTTCGCTTGAAAAATGCATTTATTATTATAACAAAATGAATTGATTTATTATTCAAAGTATTGTCCATCGTTAGAAACTACTTTTTTCAATCTTTCTGGAAGCATATGGATTTCGCGATAAAAGAACTGCTCCGGTTTTGAGGAAAAGAATAAATCAAGCCAATTCCTGAGACCCTGTTCTGAAGTGAAGCGCATTCCAGTAAGGGCGTTCTGCCTCAATCGAAACAAATGGTAGTCAGAAGGAGCGAGGTCTGGGCTATAAGGCGGGTGAGCCAAAACCTCCCATCCACTGTTTTCCAAATAGTTTTTGACCGGTCTTGCAACATGTGGCTGAGCGTTGTCATGATGGAAGATTATGGCCTCGTGTTTGGTCGAATATTCTGGTCGTTGTTCGTTGATTGCTCTCTTCAAACGTATCAATTCTGTTTGGTACAGGTCCCCTGTGATCGTCTGACCCGATTTCAACAGCTCATAATGCAAAACACCCTTCTGATCCCACCAAATACAGAGCATTACCTTGGCGCCATGGATATTCGGCTTGGGCGTTGATTTGGCTGTTTGGCCGGGATTTACATATGACTTTTTGTGCTTGGGGTTGTCGTAATGTATCCATTTTTCATCACCAGTAACAATACGATGCAAAAATGACTTCTTTTTGTAGCGTTCAAGCAGTATTTCCGACATGCAAAATGGCATTTCAGGTCTCTCGGCTTCAATTCACATGGGGCCCAATTTCCTTGCTTTTTAATGAGTCCCAATGCTTTTAAACGTAGGGAAATGGCTTGTTGTGTGACTCCCAATGATAATGCAAGTTGTTCTTGTGTTTGACAACAATCTTCGGCGAGTAATGATTCCGATTCCTCATCTTCAAACTTTTTCGGCTAACCAGGCCTTTCCTTGTCTTCTGTGTCGAAATCACCACGTTTGAATCTCGCAAAACATTGTTCACAAGTTTTTTGAGTTGGTGCATGTTGACCGTAAGCTTCTACCAACAATCGATAACATTCAGTAGCGTTTTCTTCAAATGAAAAAGGTTATCAGACTTTCCCGCAAAACATATTTTTAGGCACAAAATTTGACATTATTATAGCGATTGAAAAAAATGTTTGTTTATACTTTGGCGTCTATCAAATACTGAATTATAATGACAGATGTTTACCCTCCAAAATACCATATTTGTTATTATTGACACAAACCATATGTGATAGTTATGCCATCTGTTGTCCAAATCGACATTATTAACTTTAATACCCAATATATAATCCTTGAAATTCCTAAAAAGAACATAGGGCCTCTGGTTTCATTAATCAGTGTTGATTCGAACCATTAGCCCATTGCGTCCCGGACTGGTGCGGGGGCTGACATACACCAGAAATATGTGCTGAAAACTGATATTCCGTGGCCATTGAAAATCTATTTGTCACCTAATTTCCTGAGACGCATCGGTGCTAGCATGCCAATCAGGTTACCCAGCTGTAATTTCGCCTCTTCACTCTAGCTGTCGAGAAGCGCATGCTTGATCGCTATTTTCAGGGAATACTTGGTCTAAAACTGGAAGTAGTGAACTGTTTGGGAGATCCGACAGAGGAATCGCTTCTTGCTATTCCCAAGGGAATAGCAGACAGAAAACTTTCCATACCTAAGTGTATCTCTGTGGGGAATGGCGATAAAAAATATATATATATTTTTTTAATATTAAAGGTTTTAACAACAGGAAATAAACTAATTACTACAGACAGTTTTACACAAGGCAATTGTATAACCATGTTTTAAGGGTTATTTTTCGGTTGCCTTAGAAATAAGACATTTATTTACCGGTTATAAGCCCTTTTTTCCTGGTGAGTTGTAGCAGAGAGTACAACGAATGGGTGTCTCAATAAAAATGCACTACTTCATTTTAAAATAAAAACACAAATTTTTTCAGATAGTTGTGATTTGTTTTATTGTATTGTAAGGAACACATGTTCCAATTAAGTATGAAATAAAATATCCGTCAGATGGCATCCACGGCTCTGACGACAGGTCATTACTCTTTGTGGAGGTGTTTTGTCGAATTTGAAATTGTGTTAAAATAAAACTAAAATTAGTTTAAAAAGTTCATAGTTTAAATACATTTGTATTTTGCCACCTTCTAGCGCTCAGCAAAACCTCACGTTACCAAATAATGTGTAAAGTAATATAAGGGCCCTTGCACCTTACTTCACTGATGAATTTTACAGGCGATGAGCGCCAAGGTAGGAGGTGTTTTTATGCAATTTTTCTGTAAACTAATAAAGTTTTCTTCAATAATGAATGAAAAAATTCTTAAATTCATATACTTAAACAATTGTATTGAATTTAATTTTTTAAACTATCGCTCATGAAAAAAATTAAAAAGTGCGCCTCAAATGGTTCATATGCTGAGTCGGCCGGTATCTCACAAATAAATTCTTCAATATTGGCTCCAATGCGTCAACCGTTGCAGACTTGCCCTATAGACATAAGTCTTAACATAGCCCCATAAAAAATAATCTAAAGGCGTTAAATCGCACGATATAAGCGGCCAATTGACCGGCCCCAAACGTGAAATAAACTGTTCACCGAATTCGTCTCTCAATTGGGCCATTATTTCGCGTGCTGTGATGCACCGTTTTGTTAAAACCACATGTCAGCCAAGTCCAGCTCTTCCATTTTGGGTAAAAAAAAGTTTGTAATCATCGCACGGTAGCGCTCGCTATCCACAGTAACGTTACTGTCATCGTTGACTTTAAAAAAGTACGGTCCAATGATGCCACCGGCCCATAATCCACAGCAAACAATGGATTTTTCGGGATGCATTGGCAGTTCTTGCAATGCTTCTGGCTGCTCTTCACACCAAATTCGGCTATTCTGTTTTCTGACGTACCCATTGAGTCAAAACTTTGCTTCGTCACTGAAGACAATTTTTCGATAGAAACACATTTAACACACAGCTCGAATTTTGATAATTAAATTCAATTATTTGCAAACGTTGTTCGTTTGTAAGTCGATTCATGGTTAAATTATACATCAAATTGAACATGCTTGACAGTAAAATGTTACACGAATACAGCTGAGCTGCCAAAAACAGTATTGCCAAAGAGAAAGTTGCTAAGAAATCACCCAAAAAAAGTATGCAATATGTAGTCAATGATTGGAACATGCATGCAAATATTGCAAAAGGTAACAAGTTATCATTACAAGGTTACGCATGAGTATATCGCACTCATTACCAAAATTTTGCTGGGGTGGTCTGACGGCGCTTTTAGATTCTAAAATGTTCCCACCACTGCTGACAAATGCCATTGCACAAGCAAATCGTTTTCATATGCCTACGCCCGATTTCATGAATAAATAAGATAATAGAAACCCTATGGTTGTAGTATTTTGTTCTAGATACGGGATGCAGACCTTAAATAAGATAAATCTTTATTAAATTTTTTATAAATCCGCGAGTTGATATTTTAATAATCAATTTATTTAATCAGATTTAAAATCAAATTTTATTAAGCAATTTCATTTAAATCTTTTTTGATTTAATTGAATCAAATCATTTAAAAAATTATGCTTTTCGCAAATTAAAAACAGATTAAAACAAAATAAAAAAATATTAAAATTGACTTGCAAATCTCGTTTAATTTTCTAGATATTCGCTATTTTGAAAAATGGTAATTTTTTTTAAATTGCCGGTATCTACTAGAGTATTAATATACTACGATAATAAAAATAGGCCAGGTTCGGAAGACATCCCGAGGTATCTATTTTTAAAAAACAGCCGCAGGGTGACCATTTTTATGCGAACGAAATAAAACGGGAAACGAAATTTGTATTATTGTAGTGTGTTAATTTAATATTATCATATAATTTATAAAAATTTCATGAAAGTCTTCCGGTTTAAAATTAAATTAATCGTGATTTAAAAAGAAATCATTTTAAATCGCGAATTAAGTCATATTCGAGAATCAAAATAATTCATTTTTGATTCGTGAATTAAATCAAAATTGATTTGATTCTTTGATTTAAAATTGAATTATTTAGTTTGATTTATAAAAAGAATTATTTAAATCATCTTGATTATTTTAATAAGAAAAAGATTTAATCAGGGTAGTAAATAATTCAATCAGAAAAATGAATTCGCGAATATATTCGTCAAAATTTAAATCAGATTTGAAATAGATTTAAGAAATTATTTATTTAAATGTCTGACGGGATGTTATCAAAGGAGTAAAAATGTTTAATTGTGTGTTCAATGTTACTTATTTGTTTGTTTGGTGGAATGGGATTTTTTTGTGTAAAATTTAGGTAATTACTTATGTTAAATGTAGCGTAATACAAGCAACAAATGAGAATATTAATGATGGTGGTGTTGTTGTAATTTTTGGTATACTACTCCATAATGATAACAGAAAAAGGTCATATGAAGAACAAACTTTAATGGAAATTTGTTAACATAGATGTGTAGAAAAATGTGTATGAAAAATACCTACATAACAGATTAAAAACTTTTTTGTAATTATTTATTTCTCTGCAGCTCATATAATATTACATTTTGATGCTGCGCTGTCGAAATAATCCAGACACAAGTTGCCAACGGTACCAACAGTCATAAAATGGCATGCTACGTTTTGTTATTGTAAGTCAGAAGGTCTTGAGTTCGCTATCGTTAACGGACATGCAATTTTAAATTTTTTGTATCAAAATTTAATATTTTTTTATTAAATATATATATATATATACGTATGTATTCGATCTGTTATTTGGTAAATGCATGATATTTAATTGGATTTTAGATCATATAATTTTATTTATAAATTGTTCAAATGTAAGGAGCAAGAAGGATAGAATACAAAAATTTAGGATTAACGCTACAAAACCATCCTCAGTATCCAGGATCCCTTTGGGTTAATGATTGATGATTGTCTTCATATATATTTAGGCAATTCACAGCCAGTGCAATACACAAAAAAAATTATTGCCAAAAAAGTTTCAATTAATTTTTTTTTTTTGATTTTTTGTTCATTTTCTATTAAAAGTTTAATCATATCAACTAAAATATTCCAGTTTACAATAAACACTATTAACAATATATAAAAGTCATATTATTTTGTTATTAATTTTTTTTATTTATAATTTTTTTAATATTAATATGTTATTAATTTTAAGAATCTATGATTAAATTATAGTCTCTTTATATCAATGATTCAATTTTGACTCGATTAAATAATTTGTTTTGTCCGCAAACGATTTTTGGTTATTTGATTTGTTAAAATTTATTAAATTTGTTTGATTCTATAAAAAGAATCAATAAAAATCAAATTGATCCTCTGAATTTGATTTTAATTGAATAAAGTAGAAAATTATTCAAACAATGAACAGAATTTTGCAAATTGATTTGTTAAAAATTGAATCAGATTTAAAAATTAAATCAAGGAATCATGTTTTTTTCTCTATCTATAGATTTTCCTATTTTTTTTCCTATGAACTAATTGGTACAAAGTATTTAGAAATTTGCATGCTTTAATGAATTACACATAAACATATGTACATACAAGGGCGGATCAATAAGTCTGTGACTTGTCGAACTTCGCTCGAAGTTATATGAAATGCAACGGTACTCCCATCAAGTACCACCTTTTAATAGACTACTGTCAAATTTTGAGCAAGTTCCGTCATTTAAAATATACAACCTCGAGGCTTTAAAAATGTAAAAAAGTGAATTTCGAGTGCTCATTAAACCGTCAATCAAACCAAGGAAAAGCTTGATAAATACTATGGGGACTCAGCACCGAAGATTTCAATGGTAAAAAAGTGGTTTACTGACTTTCGTTGTGGCCTTACAAGCACGCAAGATGACGAACAAAACAATTGGGAAAATTCACGATATGGTGTTGGCTGATCGGATATTGAATATGCGATAGATTGTGGAAGCCATAGGCTCTGATGTTTTAATTTTTCAAAGTTGGAAATATTTTAGGATTAAAAAGTGCCGTCAGACTTAAACCACTTAAGACCACTTAAAAAGCGCTACTGTCGTAAAAGTAAACATTTAATTAAAACATAAATTTTTCAACTAATTTTAATTGCAACACATATTGCAGAATTTTAGTGGTTTAAAAATACAGAAAATCTTATTTCTTCTTTCAGCAGAATGTGGGTTAAAAGTTTTTGTTAGAATTCCAATTTTTGCAATTTTTCTCGTTACAAATATTATGCTTCGTATGCAGATAAATTATTCGTTACACGTACTTATATAACGCCATGCAGGTTAAGTTAAAACTATAACAAAGTTGTATAAAATATAAATGTATTATCATGCGAAATTAATGTGGTTTCTATGAAAACTATTTGCTTTCTGGTAAATACAAAAATTATACAAGCGTTGGTGAAATTAAGGATGTTGGTCGGATGTTAAGTGAAGTTTAAATTTAAAGATGATAATAAGTTTGGTTAAATGCAACAGCAATTATTGCACTCTAGATGGTCTCGATTGTTTTGTCGGCTATTCTAGTGTTTTTATGCTGCTGGTGTTTATTTTTTAAATCGACAGCGGCTATATACCACAAATTCGTGTAACTTTATACATACAATTAATTACATACTTTTTTTTTTATATCAACACAAGTGTACACATAAAAAAAAGTTAGTAAAACCGTTAATAACCCAACTTTAAGAACTAAATGTTAATTCTTATTGAGATTTTAGCAATATTTTTTTGCTTTTCCTTGGTGAATTTAGCTACAAAAATTTATGGCTAATTTTACTTAAATATTTTTCTAAATTTTAATCAACTTTTAATCAATGAAAGGCTTTATGTGGCTTTTAGTAGTAATTTGTCTATTAAGTAATAGACCGCGATTTTTTATTTTGTTCTCTATCTATAGATTTTCCTATAAAAAGTAAAAGCGAAGTTTAAACTTCGTTATAGAAATAATACCGAAGTAAAATTTTTCCCAGTAAAAAATATTGTTGAAATTCAAATTAAAATTAAATGAATTTCGAGTAAAATTTTCCAATTTCAAGCATTGATTTATATATGAATTATAATGTAATTCAAAAGCATTTTCCGGCACATAACAGTGAAAAAATACTGCAATTCAAGCCTTGGAACGCAGTACAATTCAACTGCAACAAAATACTACTAAGCTTCTTATTCAAGCCCTGATTTTATACTTTAATCGGGCCATAAATTGTGTTTTAATTTTAGCTATAAAGTTTATAAGTTTAACATTTAACCACATTAAAGGACTTTATTTTACATACATGATACGTCTTGCGGTTTCATAAAGTATTGTTAATGTATCAATCAGGGTTATCCATTTTCCACTACTCGAGTATCTCAAGTAGTTAACAAGTAAATGAACTCTATCGAGAGGCTCCAGTAGTAAAAATTGACTTTTTGTTAGTTTGATCGTGTGTAAAAACTAAATGTAACAGTATAAACGGTGTATAATTATTAGAATAGTAGATATCCAAGAAATACTCTCAATAAATCCCAACATAATCGGATGAAAATAGTGCTCTGGGCGAATAAAACTCGACCAGATTCCAAAAAATTATTGAAAATAATGAATTTTTGTTTTTTTTTTTAATTTACCACTTTTTCTATGACTTTATTGACAAATCATTTAAATTTTTTAATCATTTCGGTAAAAATTTAAAAGTAAAAAAAAATCTCCTAAAATTTCCATAAAAATATTGCTTTTTTTAAGTTTAATATCATTTATCATTTATAAGATTCCATGTTTAAAAATTGTGGCGAGGATGAACAATTGAACAACTAAAAACCGATTAGACGTATAAACTTAAAAAGATGTTTCTAAAAAATTACTCTTAAAATTACAGCAATTAATAAAAAAAACAATTCTTTAACGAGTTGCCTGAGTTTTTAAACATGCACGCAGGGAAAAAAACATTGTTGAGGCAAACCTATTCGAAGAGCATCACATATTTTTGGGATTATGATTGTTCCAACCATAGTCGCACTATAATATAGTTATCATATTATGATAATAACATAACCAGAATTTTACCCTAACAGTTGTATTATGATTTGAAACTATGAAATTAAAAATTTTTCTTTAAGAAATATTTTTCCTGAAGAAAATATTTGACATTCTTCAGAAAACTTTTTTGGTTCTATGGACTTTTAAAAGAAAAATACTTCACAAATATTTTTAAATTCTAAGGACTTTTCTTAATAAAAAAAATACATAGATTCCATGGACTTTTTCTAATAGAAAAATTTCTAGATTCTAAAGACATTTTTAATATCCTTAGAGTCTCAAAATTTTTCTTTTAGAATAAGTCCTAAGGATCTAAGAATATTTCTATTTCAAAAAGTACTAAGAACCTAAGTATTTTTCATGATGAAAAATCTTTAGAATCGAAGAACTTTTTATTCAAAGAAAGACCTTAGAATCCAATTTTTTTAGGAACATATGAATTTTTATCTAAGAAACAATTTAAAGAATCTGAGAATCTTACTTTAAGGAAAAGTCCATAGATCTTAAAATGTTTCTATCAGAAAAATTCTTAAAAATCTACAATTTTGTAAACCTTTTTTTACAAAACAACTCTTGGGTTCTACATACTTTTTCTTATAAAAAAATATTATTAATATTCTGAATAATGTTTCTACAAGAAAGTAGTTGTTTTACAAGTAATGAAATAATGAACATTTATTTGCAAAAAAATTGTGATATTGTTTTTATTGAAAAGAATTAAAAAATATAAAATCTTTATATAAAATGTTTTTGACAATGAATTTTTCAACAATGAATTGATTAGTGTAAATTATAATATTATAATGTATACGGTATTTTCGAAAATAAAACCCTCCCAGTTGAAAATGATCATGTGACATGGTGACTATATTGATACAATTTTTTTTATGAAAACAAAGCAATATTGTGACTATAAAAGTCACAGTCATGTTAAATTTGATTTTTAGTTATTGATTGATTGTCAGCATTTTATAGTTCCATAATTATCATATTTTTTTTATAGTCAGAATTTTGACAATCGTGTGCAGCAAGAATAATATAGTAACAGTGATCATGTTTTCTCTGCTTATGAGATATGCTTTGTCTGCCCACCAAATTTATAAGTTTGTTTCAAGTTTTTCAAAAAAATTGCAATAACCCAGCAAAAACAAGGCATCAAATACTTACCAGGCTATTTACTCGCTTAATTACTTTTGTTCGCGATGTCCCAAAAGTAATGAGTGGTCATTATCTTCTCGCTTACAAAAAACACAAAGTAATGGGTGGTCATTACCCTCTCGCTTACGAACAGCCAAAAAATAATGAGTATCCATTACTTTTTTGACATCGCGAACAAAAGTAATTAAGCCAGTAAATAGCCTGGTATGTAGTTGATACCATGTTTTTGCTGGGAAAATGACATCAAACTTCAAAAAGAGCATATTTCCACTAATTTGTGTAGAAATAGACGCGTTTTTTTCAAAAAGTTGTTCGTTGGCCCTGTCCACAATGCTTGTCGGATTGTCCTGAGTTATGAAATATTGTAGTTCGTAATATATGCGACTTTAAAATGTTTAAATTTGCGCTGAGTGTTTCTAAAAAATGTTTCATAAAATTACACCAAACTTCAAAAAATAGCAGCAATTGGTATCGGTGGTGGTCCTTATACCAATAGCTGCGTATGTTGTCCGGAGAAATTCAAACAAAAACGAAAAACATGAAACAAATTATTTCAATTTGTAGTTACTTGATTTTAGCTGAAAGAAATACTCAAAATCAAGCTAAATTCAAGCAATATTAAAATTTTTTAATGTTCATTGTGTTTTGATTCTAAATCGCCCCGGTAAGCTAGTTGAGCGCCCCGGTAGGCTAGTTGGTAGCGTGCTAGCTCAGTGCGGGGGTCGTGGGTTTGATTCCTACCAGAGGCTCTGGTATGTTTTCGCTACAACGAAAGCCTTCGTTGCTAGTGCTCGGTTAGGGTATTAAGATATAAATTGTAATTATATGTTTAATCAAATAAATAAATAAATTTGAGTTGCTTCTTCTGCCTTTTCTACATACATATTTCTATGAGTGTAAGGAGAAGGTTTTAAATGAGTTTCATACATATGTACATGAGAGTACAATAGTGGTACAATAAATATATTGTACTTTATTCTTTCTACCTCCAACTTTAAGTAAAGTAATCATTTTACTAAAAGCTGATGTTCTTCAGTTTTTTTTTTTATTTTGTTTTCGAACTGTGGTTTCCGGTATTATGTACTTTTGTATTGTTGCTGTTTTTTTAAAAAAAAAGTATACTAAGGTTACAATACTTCAGTTTAAAACCAGCATTCTTTTCGGTAAAAATATAAGAACATGAAGTAATTATTCTAAAGGGCTTCTCAGGGTTCTTTGTTTAAAAAACACGGTTTATTTAGTTGAATGTTTAGTAATGCAGTTGCTTATTGGTATGGATGGTTGGCTGGATGGATGAGTGAATGGTGGAACTCACACCGAACAGCTGATTGTCATTGCTTTTGTTACAATGTAGTATACAAAAACCATCAGCAATCATATGTTTTTTTATGAATCACAGTGTATCAAAACTAAAGAAAATAATAAATAAAATGAAGAAAAAGCTTTGAGCACCATCCCTTTTTTACAATGCTCTGGTTAGAAGTTACGCTAAATAAAACTACATTCAGAATATTAAAAAGTTTACTGTTTGCAGTTTAATACAAAAGTTTTAAATTCAGTTGAAAATACAGTAACATACATTTATTTTTTAAAGAATTATTTATTTTAACTTGTTTATACATTTGTTCAAAATGATTTACTGGTTTATTTGGTTCCGTTACATTTATTACAAATTTAATAAAAATATTAAAAAAATTCCAATTTTGGTTTTTACTTAAACTGTTTGTTTATATGCAAATTTCTTACAATTTGAACTACAAGAACTTCATAGTTTAACACATTCACACAAAATGTTTCTATATACCATGTGAGTAACATTTTGTAGATTAAAAAACAAGTAAAAATACAAAAACCCAACACAAATTCGAATGAATGAATAATCATTTATTTTCACGGAATTGGAAGGTAAATTTTACCATTAATTTTTAACTGAATAATCATTTGTTCTTACTGATGTATCAGTTGTTTAAACAAAGTTTAAAAAAAAATAAATAACAAAAACCATTTGATTTAAATGAAAATTAAGTAGACCAGTTTTGAAATGAAATATCAATTCTTTCTACACCAGCGGATCACACTAATTTCACGGGGACATTTTTACTGGCCGACGTACCCCATTTTTTTAGATTTTTTATATAAAAATAAAGACATTTAAATCTGAAGATTTTTAGAAGTAGTAAACAACAGTAGAAGTAAACAAAACGAAAGATGAAAAACGGTTTTATTATTGTGATATTTACAGAACTTAAGAGATTCACCAGATAACATTTTTGAAAGAATTTTGCAATTAAATTACCCTATAAAAGCTTAAAATCTTTAAGATATTGAGAGTTTTTCTAAAAAAAGCTTCTATATACTTATAAGTATCTGTGATTTTTTAAAAGGTAAAATTGATTCTATAGAAGATATAAAAAATAATGTGTATTCAATTAAACAAAAAAATTGCCGGAGTCTGAAGAATTGGAATACACCAATTTTTTTGAGAGTTTCTTTTAAGCTACACATAGTTCTTATTTCCTTCAAAAGTTTTGAAAATCGCTCTATATTTATTATATTTCGGATTTTTTTAAAATACAATTATGGTTACTGACATTGGAAGATTATTTATTATTAGCTTCTTATTTTTGAACAATTTTTTCCCAACTCCTCTCGGACCCATTTCGTTGCAGCTACGGATTCCCAGAGGGTTGAGACTCCGAATTCGGGAACCGTTTCTCTACACCCATTATAGTTAAGATCAAATTTCGGTAAGCGGTCCAAATTCAAAAAGATTCCTGATTCTTTTTTATAGCCTCTTCCAGAAATTTTACCCAAATTATATTTGCTGTATGGTAATAAATAGTCGTCATGTTAATTGTATTTCTTTAATTTCACAGAAAAAAATTTTTTTTTTGCAACTCGATACACTGTGCAACAATGACTTTCGCCCGTACATACTGCAAATATTGTACATATGATGAGATGATATTCTTTTATATTTCTTTCTGGAAATGATTAAGGTTTTATAAGAACATTAACACTTTGCGAAAAAATTATAACGTACAAATATTTTTCTATTATATTTTCACTTCAGGGGGGTTTTTATTTGCATCGTTAATTTATTATACATAATAAATGGGATCCATGAGTAGAACAAGAATCATTAACATTTTGATGAATTAAATTATAAATGTTATTTTAAATACACAATTTAAAAGAGCTTGCAAAGAAATATAACAAAAGTTTTTTTGCAAACCTTTTTGGTCCTTAGAAAAAAAAAAGAAACAAGTTTCCTATCAAAAAACCCAGTACCGAGAAACCATAAGACGATTATCGTATCAATCACTTTCGAAGTTAAATATCTACCATATTACATACAAATTTCAAACTGTTGTCACAAATTTAAAAACCGTAATTTTCAAGACCGTAATTTTAAGTTTAATATCATTTATCATTTATAAGATTCCATGTTTAAAAATTGTGGCGAGGATGAACAATTGAACAACTAAAAACCGATTAGACGTATAAACTTAAAAAGATGTTTCTAAAAAATTACTCTTAAAATTACAGCAATTAATAAAAAAAACAATTCTTTAACGAGTTGCCTGAGTTTTTAAACATGCACGCAGGGAAAAAAACATTGTTGAGGCAAACCTATTCGAAGAGCATCACATATTTTTGGGATTATGATTGTTCCAACCATAGTCGCACTATAATATAGTTATCATATTATGATAATAACATAACCAGAATTTTACCCTAACAGTTGTATTATGATTTGAAACTATGAAATTAAAAATTTTTCTTTAAGAAATATTTTTCCTGAAGAAAATATTTGACATTCTTCAGAAAACTTTTTTGGTTCTATTGACTTTTAAAAGAAAAATACTTCACAAATATTTTTAAATTCTAAGGACTTTTCTTAATAAAAAAAATACATAGATTCCATGGACTTTTTCTAATAGAAAAATTTCTAGATTCTAAAGACATTTTTAATATCCTTAGAGTCTCAAAATTTTTCTTTTAGAATAAGTCCTAAGGATCTAAGAATATTTCTATTTCAAAAAGTACTAAGAACCTAAGTATTTTTCATGATGAAAAATCTTTAGAATCGAAGAACTTTTTATTCAAAGAAAGACCTTAGAATCCAATTTTTTTAGGAACATATGAATTTTTATCTAAGAAACAATTTAAAGAATCTGAGAATCTTACTTTAAGGAAAAGTCCATAGATCTTAAAATGTTTCGATCAGAAAAATTCTTAAAAATCTACAATTTTGTATAAGAAACCTTTTTTTACAAAACAACTCTTGGGTTCTACATACTTTTTCTTATAAAAAAATATTATTAATATTCTGAATAATGTTTCTACAAGAAAGTAGTTGTTTTACAAGTAATGAAATAATGAACATTTATTTGCAAAAAAATTGTGATATTGTTTTTATTGAAAAGAATTAAAAAATATAAAATCTTTATATAAAATGTTTTTGACAATGAATTTTTCAACAATGAATTGATTAGTGTAAATTATAATATTATAATGTATACGGTATTTTCGAAAATAAAACCCTCCCAGGTGAAAATGATCATGTATTATCATTTTTACATGGGTGACTATATTGATACAATTTTTTTTATGAAAACAAAGCAATATTGTGACTATAAAAGTCACAGTCATGTTAAATTTGATTTTTAGTTATTGATTGATTGTCAGCATTTTATAGTTCCATAATTATCATATTTTTTTTATAGTCAGAATTTTGACAATCGTGTGCAGCAAGAATAATATAGTAACAGTGATCATGTTTTCTCTGCTTATGAGATATGCTTTGTCTGCCCACCAAATTTATAAGTTTGTTTCAAGTTTTTCAAAAAAATTGCAATAACCCAGCAAAAACAAGGCATCAAATACTTACCAGGCTATTTACTCGCTTAATTACTTTTGTTCGCGATGTCCCAAAAGTAATGAGTGGTCATTATCTTCTCGCTTACAAAAAACACAAAGTAATGGGTGGTCATTACCCTCTCGCTTACGAACAGCCAAAAAATAATGAGTATCCATTACTTTTTTGACATCGCGAACAAAAGTAATTAAGCCAGTAAATAGCCTGGTATGTAGTTGATACCATGTTTTTGCTGGGAAAATGACATCAAACTTCAAAAAGAGCATATTTCCACTAATTTGTGTAGAAATAGACGCGTTTTTTTCAAAAAGTTGTTCGTTGGCCCTGTCCACAATGCTTGTCGGATTGTCCTGAGTTATGAAATATTGTAGTTCGTAATATATGCGACTTTAAAATGTTTAAATTTGCGCTGAGTGTTTCTAAAAAATGTTTCATAAAATTACACCAAACTTCAAAAAATAGCAGCAATTGGTATCGGTGGTGGTCCTTATACCAATAGCTGCGTATGTTGTCCGGAAAAATTCAAACAAAAACGAAAAACATGAAACAAATTATTTCAATTTGTAGTTACTTGATTTTAGCTGAAAGAAATACTCAAAATCAAGCTAAATTCAAGCAATATTAAAATTTTTAATGTTCATTGTGTTTTGATTCTAAATCGCCCCGGTAAGCTAGTTGAGCGCCCCGGTAGGCTAGTTGGTAGCGTGCTAGCTCAGTGCGGGGGTCGTGGGTTTGATTCCTACCAGAGGCTCTGGTATGTTTTCGCTACAACGAAAGCCTTCGTTGCTAGTGCTCGGTTAGGGTATTAAGATATAAATTGTAATTATATGTTTAATCAAATAAATAAATAAATTTGAGTTGCTTCTTCTGCCTTTTCTACATACATATTTCTATGAGTGTAAGGAGAAGGTTTTAAATGAGTTTCATACATATGTACATGAGAGTACAATAGTGGTACAATAAATATATTGTACTTTATTCTTTCTACCTCCAACTTTAAGTAAAGTAATCATTTTACTAAAAGCTGATGTTCTTCAGTTTTTTTTTTTATTTTGTTTTCGAACTGTGGTTTCCGGTATTATGTACTTTTGTATTGTTGCTGTTTTTTAAAAAAAAAAGTATACTAAGGTTACAATACTTCAGTTTAAAACCAGCATTCTTTTCGGTAAAAATATAAGAACATGAAGTAATTATTCTAAAGGGCTTCTCAGGGTTCTTTGTTTAAAAAACACGGTTTATTTAGTTGAATGTTTAGTAATGCAGTTGCTTATTGGTATGGATGGTTGGCTGGATGGATGAGTGAATGGTGGAACTCACACCGAACAGCTGATTGTCATTGCTTTTGTTACAATGTAGTATACAAAAACCACCAGCAATCATATGTTTTTTTATGAATCACAGTGTATCAAAACTAAAGAAAATAATAAATAAAATGAAGAAAAAGCTTTGAGCACCATCCCTTTTTTACAATGCTCTGGTTAGAAGTTACGCTAAATAAAACTACATTCAGAATATTAAAAAGTTTACTGTTTGCAGTTTAATACAAAAGTTTTAAATTCAGTTGAAAATACAGTAACATACATTTATTTTTTAAAGAATTATTTATTTTAACTTGTTTATACATTTGTTCAAAATGATTTACTGTCACATTTACCGATTTTTTTCAGTTTCATTTATTTTTTTTTTCCAAACCGAAAAATTGTGGTTTATTTGGTTCCGTTACATTTATTACAAATTTAATAAAAATATTAAAAAAATTCCAATTTTGGTTTTTACTTAAACTGTTTGTTTATATGCAAATTTCTTACAATTTGAACTACAAGAACTTCATAGTTTAACACATTCACACAAAATGTTTCTATATACCGTGTGAGTAACATTTTGTAGATTAAAAAACAAGTAAAAATACAAAAACCCAACACAAATTCGAATGAATGAATAATCATTTATTTTCACGGAATTGGAAGGTAAATTTTAACCTTAATTTTTAACTGAATAATCATTTGTTCTTACTGATGTATCAGTTGTTTAAACAAAGTTTAAAAAAAAATAAATAACAAAAACCATTTGATTTAAATGAAAATTAAGTAGACCAGTTTTGAAATGAAATATCAATTCTTTCTACACCAGCGGATCACACTAATTTCACGGGGACATTTTTACTGGCCGACGTACCCCATTTTTTTAGATTTTTTATATAAAAATAAAGACATTTAAATCTGAAGATTTTTAGAAGTAGTAAACAACAGTAGAAGTAAACAATACGAAAGATGAAAAACGGTTTTATTATTGTGATATTTACAGAACTTAAGAGATTCACCAGATAACATTTTTGAAAGAATTTTGCAATTAAATTACCCTATAAAAGCTTAAAATCTTTAAGATATTGAGAGTTTTTCTAAAAAAAGCTTCTATATACTTATAAGTATCTGTGATTTTTTAAAAGGTAAAATTGATTTTATAGAAGATATAAAAAATAATGTGTATTCAATTAAACAAAAAAATTGCCGGAGTCTGAAGAATTGGAATACACCAATTTTTTTGAGAGTTTCTTTTAAGCTACACATAGTTCTTATTTCCTTCAAAAGTTTTGAAAATCGCTCTATATTTATTATATTTCGGATTTTTTTAAAATACAATTATGGTTATTGACATTGGAAGATTATTTATTATTAGCTTCTTATTTTTGAACAATTTTTTCCCAACTCCTCTCGGACCCATTTCGTTGCAGCTACGGATTCCCAGAGGGTTGAGACTCCGAATTCGGGAACCGTTTCTCTACACCCATTATAGTTAAGATCAAATTTCGGTAAGCGGTCCAAATTCAAAAAGGTTCCTGATTCTTTTTTATAGCCTCTTCCAGAAATTTTACCCAAATTATATTTGCTGTATGGTAATAAATAGTCGTCATGTTAATTGTATTTCTTTAATTTCACAGAAAAATATTTTTTTTTTTGCAACTCGATACACTGTGCAACAATGACTTTCGCCCGTACATACTGCAAATATTGTACATATGATGAGATGATATTCTTTTATATTTCTTTCTGGAAATGATTAAGGTTTTATAAGAACATTAACACTTTGCGAAAAAATTATAACGTACAAATATTTTTCTATTATATTTTCACTTCAGGGGGGTTTTTATTTGCATCGTTAATTTATTATACATAATAAATGGGATCCATGAGTAGAACAAGAATCATTAACATTTTGATGAATTAAATTATAAATGTTATTTTAAATACACAATTTAAAAGAGCTTGCAAAGAAATATAACAAAAATTTTTTTGCAAACCTTTTTGGTCCTTAGAAAAAAAAAAGAAACAAGTTTCCTATCAAAAAACCCAGTACCGAGAAACCATAAGACGATTATCGTATCAATCACTTTCGAAGTTAAATATCTACCATATTACATACAAATTTCAAACTGTTGTCACAAATTTAAAAACCGTAATTTTCAAGACCGTAATTTTCAATCTTATAGGTTAACAGTTTGGTAAGTAACATCTTTAAAACGAAAGAATTTTATCTTCGAAGGTGGAGGGTAATCGTCGCTCGTCTTGTATAATCTGGGCACAAGTTTTATTTATTTATTTATTTACTTATTTATTTATTTATTTATTTATTTATTTATTTATTTATTTATTTATTTATTTATTTATTTATTTATTTATTTATTAATTAATTAATTAATTTATTTATTTATTTATTTATTAATGTCCTACAGTTTTTCGAAAAAATATACGGCAACACTGTGTACGTGTTTCATCCAAGATTTTAATTAAAAAAAATGTAGGACTTAGTTAAGTAATTATTTCGGTTTAAATTGAATACAATCTTCCAGACCACCAAATGCAGTCTACAGATAATTGATAAAGTTTTTTAAAACATTGATTTTTATGGTAATATTTATTAAAATCTACTGATCCATTTTAATAAAGCTGTTTTCAATATATATGTTGGTTTTTCTGCTCTTCTCTTGTCAAAAGACACTTTTTTGAAAAAAATATTTTGCACTTTCATTTAATTTTTTTTAATATGAGATTTTGCACCACTTTCATATTTTTATAAAATGATGCTACGGAATATTAAATGTCACTTCGCTGAAGAAAATCGAATAACAAAAAAGCTTAACATGGCTTAAGTTTTCAATTTTCCTCAAAATAAAATTTTATCGCAGTAAGCTTTGTTTTGATATGGATTTTATAGAATTCGAAGTATGGAGTTTCAGTGCAAATTTACCACGATTTCTAAGTTTCTATAAGTAACTTCGTTTCCCACTGATAAAATCAACGTATTTGGATGACACCTCAATATTAAACTGCAATAATCTCACTAACTTGTAAAAATTTTGTTTTTAAAAATTATTTGAATGTTATAATTATTACTTCAAAATTTCTAACTTTATTTAATGCACATAACTTAAAAAGTTACCACAAATAAGTTAATAGAAGTTTCGTTACGATTGTAAAATACGGATTTAAAAAATTATTATGAAATATAGTTTTCACGAAAGAAGCAAAATAACTCTGTACGTTATAAAATTTTCGTTAGGTGCACTGTACATACATATATCATCAGGTGTGCTATCATTAATGTAAAAAAGATCCAACTGAAGTTTTTAATTTATTTAGAGGCGAATGAAAAAATATAATTAAATTGGAAATACCTTGGATACAAAATTTCTTTCAAGGAATTTTAATATTCAAAGTCTTTCAGTCTATTTCTTAACCTCTGAAAAAAAAACCCAGTTAGGTCCTTTCAAATATTAAGCTATCATACAATAGGGTGTCAGCGGTTTGTATGGATAATTATTATACCCTTCACCACAGGCGGAAGGGTATATATAAGTGTGTCATTCCGCTTGTAATTTCTACGATATTGATCTTAGACCCTATAAAGTATATATATTCTGGGTCCCTATGAAGAGCGAAGTTGATTTAACGATGTCCGTCTGTGTGTTGAAATGGGTTTTCCGAAGACCCCAGACATGATGAGGACTTGATTGTTATATATTTCTGTTACATGTGATCCATTTTTGTTTGCTATTGAAAATCAGCCAGATCGGTTGATAAATGGTGAGATATTAGCAAAAAACCACGACTACCTCTAATTTTTTCCGTAAAATCCCTTTATTTTTATATGTATGTTGAATATTACTCATAACAAACACATCCATTTGTTGAAATTCTTTTCTTTCACCTCTTCACCTTTTATACACAAACAACAAACAATTACAAAGATTTGTCATTTAAATAAAAACCAAACAAATCTCTACTGAACGAAAACTGATTATTTACATACTTCTATTAACGGTGATTTTGCATGAGCCTCAATGGGTCAGTTGTCTAAACGCTATGTCACAAGTACTTTTTTTTTTAGGCGCGGGTTCAATACCAACCCCCGTCTATGCAACTTTTTTTTTGTACAATTTTGTTTTTTGTATTTTCTTGGTTTATTTTTTGTTTTTTTTTAACATTAAATAATTAATTTAAATAAAATTTTAAATTAATAATTAAATTATCCATAAGCAGGCTAAAAACGTCAATTTTTTTATAAAAACCCTCTGATACAAACAAAATACAAACGGTTTTATTTCAATCTTTTGCTCCGATTTAAACGAATTTATAAAAGGATTTTTTAACCATTTTATTTCTCATATATTAAGAAAATTTTATACATAATTCCCCTTTGAGTGCAACTATTAACTTATAATAATTTATAAAAAAAAATTTATAAACTATTTTCCTTCAAATTTTTAAAATTAAGCTAAATAAATTAAAAATATTTTTTAATAAAAAAGCGAAATAAAATCCCAAATGCAAATTTGCCAGCTAAATCAAACGTTTTTGTAGAAATAAAACACATGCAGTTCTAATGATTTCTTTTGACGATTTGTAAAAAAATATTTTTTTGGTCGAAAATAGTTTTTTTACAACTAAAAAGATTTTTGAAAAAATAATATGACAACACTGATTGGCATTATGTTTGTGGTTGTTGTTCTTTATTTATTTTATTTGTTGAATTTCTTTTCTTTCACCTCTTCACTTTTTATACACAAACAACAAACACATACAAAGATTTACTACATACACTTAAAAAAGTTTGTAAGTTAAAATAACTGAAAATATCATTTAAAAGAAATGATATTTCATTTAAAAACCGGTCTACTTAATTTTCATTTAAATTAAATGCCATTTGTTATTTATTTTTAAATGTTGATTAATCAACTGACACATCCGTTAGAAACAAATGATATAATCAGTTAAAATAAATGTCAAAATTTTACCTACCAATCCTTAAAAAATAAATGTTATTTTCATTTATTTGAAATTATTTTCGTTTTTGAATTTTTTGTTTTTTTTTAATATACTCGTACAATACAAAATGTATGTATACATATGAAGCTATAAACACTTTTTGTATGAATGTGTTTGTATATGTATGCGTGTTTATGAAGTTCTTGTAATTTGTATTGAAAAATTTTGTATAGAGCAATTCCATATGAAAGCGATCACCTTTTGGACAACCCCTCTCCGATTTTAAAATAAATAGTCTCAATCGATTGCCCAGCAAAAAATCATGTACCTACATATTTTTTTTTTTATAGTGACTGGTTTAGTGGATGTGTACACTGTCATGTGACAAAATTGAAGAATTCTTCATAAGGGTCCTCATTGAAAGTTGTTTTAAAAAAAACTACTAAAGCGATGGCAACGAGTGATAGCTCGTTGGAAAGGTATTGAATCAGGCTTTAATTGAAAAATAAGTTTTCTCAGAAATTTACCTTTTTTCCCATGAAAATTAAATTTTCCGATTTTCCACAGAAGCTCCTAAATTTTCCGGCTAATTTTATTTTTTTGGATTCCTCATAATTTTTGCTTTAAGAATCAGCAATAAAAAAATGGGCCCGACTCCTTGTTTGGACAGGAGAAGAGCATTTAAGAGACCACCTGGTTCTCATTGTTTTTATATTTTTTATAATTGAATTATTTTTAATTATTTAACATTATTTTATTTTATTATTAAAAATACATTTTAAAAATTATTTTACAGTTAAAAATACATTTATGAAGAAAAAATCTTTCTTATTTTGCTGCTTATACTTAATTACAATATTTATTAAAAATTTCAATTGTCTTGGCATCATTATAAAATTAAAGTAACTTTAAATTTAGCACGTCGGCAGACGAAGAGTACCGCTTTACATTAATTGACATATCAGAAATATTTGGTATGAAGCAATGAAACTTTTGCGTTCCAGTTATAGTTTTGACATTATTATATCTGTTTTGAAGTCGTCGCTCCATGGCATCGTGTTCTTTTTGAGTGCATAAAACTGTGTTAATGGCAATTTCCTTGCTTTGAATCCACGAAAACAAATGTTGTACATTTAAGATCTGGTGAGTATATGGCCTTTGCAAACTTGCCTTAGTCGCCATGCGTTTTAGGGTTCCCCCTAACGCATCGCATGGGCCCTTACCGTGGGGCGTCGCAAAAAAGTGCCACTCGACCTTGCAGTTTTGTTCTTCTTCAATTATGCAAAGATTGTAAAAATTGTTTTTATTCTTGTACTGAGAAGCCGCGCCGTCTGAGAAAAACGTTACTTTGTCGATTGCATTGAATTTTGATCTTAAGAATTCAAACAGTTTCATTTGAAATAAATAAACGGACACATAATTATGAGCTAAACTCTCCGCGACAACAACAAGGCTTACGGTCTGTAGTTCGTTATCTTCGTTTTTAAAATAAATGCAAAAAGGATGCACCGTGCACTGGTCGTTTGCCCAGTGATAAGCCTGAATTTCATCCTGAACGAGAAAAGTGTAATTCTCGGCAAAGTCGCTTATCACAATGAATTCATTTTGGGCTAATTTCTCTTTACTTTTCTTTAGAAATTTCGATTGCATCTCGGATATGAAATGGTGCGCCTTCAGTTCATTCAACTTGAATCCGAATTCCTCGATGAATTCCGGAATCTGCTTTACCACGGTCTCAAGGGAACATCTGCCGCTGCTAATTATCCACTGTTTGAAATGCACCTCCTGAATTAACAGCTGTTCAAACTTTTCCGCCAAATATTGCTCTAGCTCGTCAATCTTCGGATAATTGTCGCATTTGGACAGATGACAATTTTCCGTGGGGTATGCGCACAACGACTTCGACAGGAGGTCCCTATATGTTTCAATTTCACCGTGAAATACTTTTAATTTCTTGCATGGAAAGAACATTAATTTGATGTTTTGATGAAACATGCAAACGCAGACTGAATGCGTTCCGTGCCAGTCTAATGCCAGCACGAATTCTTTTGGTCGTAGGATGGCAAACTTAGAAAATCCCACTTTTTCTGCTGGGTATTTCTCTTTGAACTGATGGTATGCTTCGGATAGATTACATAATAATGATCTGCGCTGCTTGTGTACTTTTTCTCCATCTTCACGTGTGATAACATAGTCACGTGTACCTGGGCAGGCGCGGCTGTTGTCATCATTGCAGTAAAAATCTTGAATCAATTTCACCGTTGCTTCTTGGTGGGAGTCGCCAATATGCCCTTCTGACGAACTAATTCTTTGCTTCTTCTCGCGATGTAAAAAGATGTTTGAAACTGTTCAGATATCTTGCGTATAGACCATGATTGAGGCAGCACAGATAAAATGAGATATTTCTCCGGAAAAGTGGTCGCTAAATTGAATTTTCTTTTCAACTGCTCAATCATTTGTTTGCCGTCATCAACGTCATCTGCTTGACTGCATTCGTTATCAGAGCCTTCATCAAATATTGTCGCGATTGCACTCATAACCTTGCCTTTTTTATCTTTCCTGTATTTTTCACTTCGCAACTTTCTTTTTCTAATAGACGTTTCACCTAAAGTGGTAATAGCCTCATTCAAAGGACTCAAAGACATATTGACCATCGGAATGTCTGCCTCACTATCAGATGAAACATTTTGTTCAATTGTCATTTCACTCTCGGATTGTGGTTGCATTTGTTTCAATGCATTTGCTTGTTGAGACAAATCGATTTTACACTTGGGCAAATGAATTGTGCTTCTTCACCGTATTGTATATTTAATTCATTCATGTATCGCTTCGAAACACCAGTTAATTTTAATACTTTTATCTTTTTCGAACGATGTCCACTCTTGTTAAACGGATTGCAGCAAAATTTATTCATTTTACTTTAAATTGTCTTTACAGCTTCACTCTTTACTTTACAAAAAAAAAAACACTTTAACACTTTCACGTTTAGTATTCAACTGAAATTTGACTCAGAGTGTGTGAAGTATTTATATTTATTTTTTGGTAAAAAATAGGTAAAAAAAATAAGCGATATTTGCTTTTCTTTAATAGGAAAATTTGCGTGAACTACTGGTCATAAAATGTTTTTTAAAGAGGGACTTAATTGCTTACTGCCAAGGAAATAAATATTTCGCCATATTTATGGAAAATCCGTGTTTTATGACTTGTTTCTGCACGTGTCATTTTAGACGAAATATTTATTACCTGGTAATTTAAAAAATTTACAAAACATTTTATGACCTGTAGCCTCAGTCGGGTTTGGTGTGCCATAACATGCCACTGCTGCTATTATCCATGGATTTATGGCCGATCTTGTGAAGGCAGACAGACCATATTCACTACACATTCAACTTGGGGCTCTTAAAAAAAATTGATTTTTTCTTCATAAATGTATTTTTAACTGTAAAATTTTTAAAATGTATTTTTAATAATAAAATAAAATAATGTTAAATAATTAAAAATTCAATTATAAAAAATATAAAAACAATAAGAACAAGGTGGTCTCTTAAATGCTCTTCTCTTGTCCAAACAAGGAGTCGGGGCCCATTTTTTTATTGCTGATTCTTAAAGCAAAAATTATGAGGAATCCAAAAAAATAAAATTAGCCGGAAAATTTAGGAGCTTCTGTGGAAAATCGGAAAATTTAATTTTCATGGGAAAATTTAATTTTCATGGGAAAAAAGGTAAATTTCTGAGAAAAATTAGGAAAGTTTTATTTTTCAATTAAAGCCTGCTTCAATACCTTTCTAACGAGCTATCACTCGTTGCGATCGCTTCAGTTTTTTTTAAAACAACTTTCAATGAGGTCCCTTATGAAGAATTCTTCAATTTTGTCACATGACAGTGGTGTACACCACCACTAAACCAGTCACTATAAAAAAAAAAAAAAATATGTAGGTACATTATTTTTTGCTGGGCAATCGATTGAGACTATTTATTTTAAAATCGGAGAGGGGTCGTCCAAAAATTTGCCAATTTTGATCGTTTTCATATGGAATTGCTCTATATATACAACCAATTTAAATAAAAAAACAAATTGAAATTTTTTGAACATTTTTTTTTTCGAAACAGACAGCAAACAAAATTTAAATTTGCAATAACTGTTACGGACATAAATAAACCACAAGTTTCCGTTTTGTGGGTAATTTTTTATTAAATTTCAAACAAATGAAAAAAATAAATGAAACTGAAAAAAATCGGTAAAAAAGTTAATATAGATATTTCTTTGAAAAATAAATGTATCTTCCATTATTTTTAAATGGAACGGAAAAATTTTTTATTAAACTACAAACAGTTAACTACATAATATTCTGAGTGTAAAAACCAAAAAAAAAAATAGTTTTGAACTAAAACTGTTTATTTACTTCTATTAACGATAGTTGTGTATGTCTTTCAATGGCTCAGTGGTCTAAGCGCTTTGTCGTAATTAGTTTTTTTCTTTTAGTCGCGTGACCGATCCCCGTCTATTCGACTTTTTTTGTACAATTTTTTTACATTTTATTAAGACTTTTTTATTTGTTCTTTTTTTCTTTTTTTAACATAACAAATACGTACAGTACAGTTGACTTAACGATTTCGGTCAGTTTTTCTGTATATTTTAAAACCGTAAAGAGGAAAAGTTCCAAAATATGGTACGAGCATCTTGGTTATCAATACACAACATCTTACCAAATGTGGATGGGATCTGTGAATTGGGCATGGCACAAAATAGATTACTTTGTATCTTAAGAACCGTAAGACCGAAATTAAATAATCCATAAATGGGCTAAATACATCAAAATTTTTATAAAAACTAAAGTTTTAGAGCTGTAATATTACCTATGGATACGTCTTATATAGCAAAAGATCGAAAATCTTTAGTATAACATATTTGCTAAAAAACTCGGAAATATCGGTTTAGATACAAAAAAGTTATGCCCAAAACATAAATTCTTTTTGAATACCTATTTTCTGGAACCATAAATCTTCCCGAGTCCAAGTTTTATCACCAAACTAAATGGTTTATTTCATCTCAAAGGCGTCCGTATAAAAATCTGTCCATTCCATATATGTCCATGTATAAACTTCAGCTTTTTCCCAACCAAGGTGAAGGGTATATAAGATTCGGCATAGCCGAATTTAGCCGCTCTTACTTGTTTTTATATAATTTTGAGGAGCACGGGTGGAATTTAGTGACCCTTGGAGTAAAGATTAATGCCGATGATATTGAAATTGTGATTTAACCATTTTGAAACTCCAAGCCTATATTGAACAAGATAATACGAGGATCCTCATACAACACAATGTTTTGTAACGGTTTGCCTCAACTCATGATAAAACCATTTGAATAAAGTTTTGCACTGATAATTTGAAAAACTCTTTTAAGCATTAAGCCAAAAGTGGCTTCATCGGCTCTTCAAGGGTTTATAATGCAATTTTATACGTTTTGACAATTATTATATAAACCACAATTTTAAAATGTTTGTTCTCGGGGTATAGAAAGTTTGTTTAAAAATTAGCAGGGCACTTTCGAACAACTTTCTTAACTACTGTGCGAAAAATTAGCGAAATACAACACGGGACGTGGCACCTTCGAAATTTAAAAAAGTCTTTATCATAGCTACTGTTAGACACATTAAAGCGAAGGAATAACGTTACTGACTCACTTTCTCACTCAATATCGCCCAGCCCAAGCCACTGGAGCTAGGCAGTTTAAATTTGCCCAGGAAAAAAATGGTAGTCATTCTGTGACTATAACTTCTTTCATTGCTTCCTACACTTCAGTTGACATTCTTTTATGATTTTTTGGTGTTATTCTTAGGCACTTCCAAAAGAATTCATGTGTTCATATTTCAAATGCAGTGATCTGGATATAAACCCGATGCATATCTTAAAATATCACTCTTCATTACTTCGAAAGCATAAGTTATAGTATTTCGTATATTTTTTGAATCTAAAGCATTTATTCAAATTGAAAAACTAGTTCTGATGAAATTCTTTAATTTTTTTATTAAACCATTTTTTATATTTTAGTTTAAAATTTCATGAGGGTTAGAATTTATGCAGTTTTGCAGTTTTTATAAAAGTTTTGAAATATCAAGAAAAACAAATTTTTTTAACCTTTAATTGAAACTAGCTGGCCTGTCATTTGCATTTGTTCAGCCTTAAATATTTATGACGACGCAATCTGTGCATTTTTGCATAACACCATATCCAGTTTTAATTCAGAATTTATCAAAATAATTTTAAATTGTGTAAAAATTATTTCAAATTGCCAAAAAGGTTTTAAAATTGTGCAAAAATTATTTAAAATTGTTCAAAAATATTTAAAATTATCTAAAAGTGTTTCAAAATTGTTCAGTCAGTTTTTAAATTATCAAAAAATATTTTAAAATTTGTCTGAAAATGCATTAAAATTTTTAAAAAATGTTATAAAAATGCTTTTTCACTAATGAAGAATTATTTATTTGTTTTAATAAAAAGTATTTGTAAATCAATGCAAAAATTTCGCTTCTTTAACTTATTTTTCTGCATTCTTATGAATTAAATGTTCATCAAAGCTTAAATACTACAAAGTATATGAACTTGAGCGCCCCGGTAGGCTAGTTGGTAGCGTGCTAGCTTATCAGTGCGGGGTCGTGGGTTCAATTCCCACCAGAGGCTCTGGTCTGTTTTCGCTACAACGAGCCGAAGGCCTTTGTTGCTAGTTCTCGGTTAGGGTATTAACATATAATTTGTAATTATATGATTAATAAATAAATAACAAAGTATATGAACATTTTCCACTCATGCATCAGAATATCTAATCATTTCATTATCATTGCTTCCTTAGAGTAAAGTATGAGTAATGCTAGTAGCTTCATTTGAATACTTCCATCCTATGACACGCTAATGTTAAATTCATCGATGAAACCATTAGAAAAGAAGTGATCCCTTTGCCATTTTTTGCTGGGTTGGTATGTAAGTTCCTCTTAAATGCCAAATCGAGGCTTTTGAAAGTTCCTATAGGGCGAGGTGAAAAGGGAAAAGTGTTCGAAGGACAAAAAGTCTTCTCCTATCTTAACGGCTGGAACTAGGAAATTGAAAATTGGTATGAAAGCTCCTCCTACGGTGTTGACATCAATTAAGATGTGATTTTTTTAAAAAATCGTATATTCTATCCCCTTGACGCCTGCCAAAACCTCAGCAGCTAGGAAATTGAAATTTGGTACAGACATTCCTCCTCCGGCATCGACATTAACTCGGAAGGGATTTTAAAAAAGTCCTATGGGAAGCGGCGAAAAAGGAAAAGTCTTCCCTTTAACGGCCTGACCAAACCTGTGGAGCTAGGAAGTTGAAATTTTGTATGAAAGATCCTTCTCTAATGGAGAGGTACAAGAAGGGGAAGTTTCCTCTTGACGGGGTGTCAAAAATGCTGGATCCTGGAAGTTGATAGTCGTAGAAATATGAAATTTAAATTATGTATATATTCTCCTTGAAGCATTGGCTAACTCACTGATAAGGTACATTTTAGAATTTTCGTCAGGAATATTCTTTATTATAGTTAGTACTCTCTGGTCCAACACATCATCAAGAGTTACGTGCACTGACGTACGGTAATATATACCTATAAAAATAATATAAATATATTACTTTCCGACATATATTTCTATTGAAGTAACAGCGCGTTGGAAATCGCTTAAAAGTAAGATAATGACACTCAAAGTAAATGAAGAAAAAATTAATGCAAACAAAAACGTCATTATCACAAACAACATTGTATATAAGTGAACGAACATACACTCAAGTCTTTTGTATTATAATTATGAATGCAATATGAGTACGAGCCCCGTACTATGTACTACCAGATATTGTTATGTTATATACAAATATGTTGCGTATGGTGCTGCCACTAGTTTTTTACTCCCAGGGAAAGCAAAATTAATTTTTATGCATTGAAAATTGTTGAAATAAAACTTAAAATTAGTCTAAAAAATCGTATTTCAGTAAATCGTGTGTAAAGAATTTCATTACACAATCAAATGAGGAGTCGCAGAAAAAAACGTGATTTTTTGTAATTTTTGAGAAATTGATTTTTTGTTATTATTGTGAAATTTGGGTTGGAATCTAGTATAAACAAATTTTATTAGCATAATTTTGTTTTTTTTTTTAACAAGAAAATTCATTTAAAAAAAAATGGTGTATAACAAAACGTCCTTTTTCATATTTCTTTTCAAAATGTACTTTTTTCATAATTATTGGCACTTGTTTGTGGGCTTTAAGAAGTTATTCATATTTCTTGGATTACTTCCTTACTTTATTTACAAATTTTATAATTTTTTTCATTGAAGAAGATATCGCAACAAAAGTCTAATTAATAAAATAAAACACTACAACCAAAATCTAGCATTAAGTTGACAACTAAATTTTAGATGTATTGTATTAAATATTATTATTTTTTGAAATTTGCAGTAATAACTGGTATTATAGTGTTCGAAAAATATACAGAATTTACTTATGAAAATAATTTTGTTATGCTTTTTAGTCTATAATTTTTCCCGAGATATTTCAATATTACCGGTTCAAAAATTGTCCACACCATACGTTTGTTTTTGGTTTTTTTTTTTAACAAGCCGTTATTTTTCAATTCTTTTTTAACAAAACGTGCTTTTTCACATATAAAAGTCCCTTGATCTCATGTATCCGTAACATTTATTGTGATGACTTTTTGTAATTTGATGCATAAGCAAAAAACATTACTATTTCCAGGTTCATGCTGTTTTACAAGGGGATGCAAAAAGTGATCCTCAACTTCCCAATTTTTTTTTAAATAAGTAAAAAACCACGTTTTGTTCTAATGGGTGGTTTAATTTAAGGGCCGATGTTGAGTGTGAACCACACCTAAACGTCAAGTTTTTTTCTGCATTTGACATTTCTCAATTTCAGACTCACTCAATTTGAACCATGGAAAGATACACAATCGAGCAACGCGTTAAAGTTAAAGAACTAAAGCCTCTTGATCATTCCAAACGTCGTCAATGGTCAGAATGGTGGCAAGAAATGGCAACAGTGGATGATCAATTTTCGAAGAAAATCATCTTCAGCGATGAGGCACATTTTCACCTCCGTGGATTCGTCAATAAGCAGAATTGCCGCATTTAAGCGAATGATAATCCAAGAGTGATTGTCGAAAAACCAATGCACCCACAGAGAGTGACTGTTTGGTGCGGTTTATTGGCTGGCGGCATCATTGGACCGTATTTTTTCCAGAATGAGGCCGGTCATGCAGTTACTGTGAATGATGTACGCTATCGTGAGATGATAACGATCTTTTTATGGCCCGAATTGGAAGATATGGATGTGCACGATATGTGGTTTCAACAGGACGGTACCACTTGCCACACAGCTAACGAAACAATGGCTCTTTTGCGCGACAATTTAATGGCCGTGTTATCTCACGTGGTGGCGATGTCAATTGGCTGCCAAGATCATGTGATTTGCCACCGTTGGACTTCTTTGTTTTGGGTTATTTGAAAGAAAAGGTGTACGTCGAAAAGCCAGCAATAATTCAAGAGCTAAAGGATGAGATAATTCGGCACATTAACGGAATAAAACCTCAATTATGCCTCAGCGTCATCGAAAATTTGGACCATCGAATGGAGGTGGACCGCCGAGGTCGCGGCGGCCATTTGGCCGATATTTTGTTTCATACAAAATTGAACCATACCATATTATCATAATAAAAAGAAATGACAATAATTTCCTTAATAATTTGTGTTTTATTCAAAATCAACATCGGCCCTTAAAATTTAACCACCCTTTACGATTACTCATTCATTTGTTAACGCCCGATTTCATGAACAAATAAAATAAGAGAGGTTTGGGTCGAGACGAAGAAAGATAGGAACCCCCTGGTGTGGAGAGCTCGTCACTTGCCATCTGAGGTGCGAAATGAGGATTTCATTTTGATATCAAAGTAATGTTTGAAGATCACTTTAAAAAAACACAAAACGTATAAAAAAAATAATTTAATTTTGAAGTAAGCTGTTCGGTTTTCACATGAAAAAACTGTTATATTCCATATAAATAAATATTTTTTACAATATCGAGTTTCACGTACAAATTTTGTACAATATGTTTTGACACAAATTTAATATACAAAACTATTACCTTTTTTTGAACTACCATTTGAGGCTATTACAGTTCGAGTGAACATTTACGGGGAAAACAATTTACTGTGATTTACATAATCATGAAGATGAAGTGAAAATAAAGGCCTTAAAAACACTACGACTATACCAACTTTTCCATCTCTGAACACCACCAGAAAATGGAAGTAATTTTTGAGAAAATGGCAACATTGCAGTGAGAATGATAATGAATTGGAAATACTAATTTTTAACTATTCTCTTTATTAATGAGTATCATTTTTGTTTAGTTTAATGTCATCACCATTTTCAAAATTAACTTAGGTTACACTTAGAAAAAAAAAAGTTAGTAGAAAAACTTGTAAGCGGTTTTTAATCCCACTTCACTATTTTTGCACTGATTTATAGTAAAAAAAAAATATTATTAAGCAAATCTTTTTGCTATTTATATTTTACAAATTATAAAACTTTTACAGAATATTTAAAAATTTTTGTTGCGTATTTCAGAAATCTTTTTACAAATTATTGAAAACCGATTTGCTAAGATTAGCAAAAAAATTTACTAATTTTAAGAAAGTGGATATTGAAGGAAATGTTGTTTATAATTAAAACTTACACCTACAAACTTAAATTGTCTTAAAATGTTACATAGAGTAAAAAAAAGAGATCGGAAGTAAAAATACCGACTCATGTCTTAAAATAGGACATCCACTTAAAATAGCACTGAAAAGTTTTTTGGTTCTAAAAATCAGCCCTAACAACAATTAAAATTTGATCTTAAAAGTAAAAAAAAAAAATGACTAAAATATTTTTCAAAACTAAAATTACCAAATTAAAACATAATAATAAATTCGTTTATGTTTTTACAATTTTTAAGCCTTTGATTTTTTTTTATCTTGTCAAAAATAGTTTTTTCAACAAAATAAAAAAAAATTTGATGCTCGATATAAAAATTTGAAATTTTGTACTAATATTAGAATTATTAAGTTTTTTTTGCTGATTTTTCCAAATATGTTTTAAGTTCCACTAAAATTTAGTAGCCGCAGCTAATTTTATCTGCAAACTTCATTTAACTACACGTCATCAGATATGTGTTACTAAGATTTGCACAAAAATACCGCTGGACTCAAATTAGCAAAATTTCCAGCAAAATTTTCACTTGGCATTACAGACTTTTTTGGTGAGTGTAGGTTGAAAAAGAGAAAGCGGAAGTGAAGAAACTCTTCACAACCGACTCATGCCACATTTCACTATTTACACGTTGTTGCGCATTTTACCCTCTTAAAGCTGTGATCACTTGTTGATTGTTTCCAGTTCTGTTTAAAATTTCCTATTTCCTTCTACAAAAATCTAGCAAAAATACAAGTGTCATTTACGCTAATTAACGTAGATTTGGACACTTTGATGCCAAAATCATTAGCATCGTTAATAGCACCCCGTCTCTCTCACTCTCCGTATAAACTTTGATTTTTTGCAAAACACGTATCCGTTCACTTAACTTTTCGACCGATTTGCCGATTATACATATAAACCGTTTTATAAAAAGCTAAAATTTTGCCTTTTTCAATTTCACAATGGTACATACCAACCACGTGTCATTTTGTTTAACAATAAAATATGAAATAAATTTAACAAAATTAGTTTTAAATTTGTTGACACTCATTTATTTGAACTCATTTGAACTAATTTTGTTACAATGTGTGCATAGTTATGTATGTGACTGTAAGAAATACAATGTTTGTTTTTTTCGAATTTTATATCTACATCTATAGAGTATAACTAATTTTAAATTAAACAACTATCCCTTCTAACCTGAATTTTTCTTATTTTTTTTGTAAACAGTTTGAACAATTGGGGGCCGCCTTTGTACGAAAGCTGTTTTCGTATGTTATATGGTCTTTGACATAACGCGAAATAGAGCAATTTCATTCTGTGCCCTGCTCTTCATTTATAAACAAAAAAATATTACATTTCTCAGCTTTGGTTGTTTTTCATATTTTATAATATTAAAAATTAAGAAAAATTTTATAATAAAAAAATTTTATAAATGCCTAATTTTTCAGCAGCTATATCTATAACTAATTTGAAAATCTATATCTTTTTAAGGTTTGAAAATTGTTATTTAAACGATTGAACGAAATTCCCAAAGAGCGATTGAACTAGAAGAGCCAACTAGGTCTTTAAAAATATTGTAATTACCAAAAAGAACTAGAATAGACAAGTCTAGACTAAGTCAGTAATTAGTACTGTTCTTAACTAATAAATTTTTAAACAAAATTTCCTATATAAGTAATTTTTTTTGTAAAAATTCCTGCTAAGTGCTGACTGGTCCTAAGTGGAAATCATTTAAAACTCAAACAATTAAAGATTATATTGTACATGAGGCTCTTTTTAAAAGGTTTCTCAAGCAAGTCTGGCATCTCTGATTACAAAATGTAAATGGAAATGCATTTCCAACATACCTTAGAATGAATCATACATAGTAACAATAATAACGAGGAAAAAGCAACACTTTATAAATAGCTAAACAATAGAAAATAGGAAAAAATATATGAATTCAAAATATTGCATATCAAAGAAAAAAAATCTTAGTATTTGAAACTTGACGACAAAGACTTATGCTAATAAAGCATGCAAAAGTAAAATATAAAAAGAAAATTTAAATTTTGAAAGGTAAAATAAGAAAAATAATAATAATCTCCCCCAAAAAAAGGAAAAAAAAAATCAACTTACATATTTAAAAAGGCAGCCGTTTTATGTTCGTAACAAAGATGCATAGAGAATTTTTTTCGTTAAACAACCCAGCAAAAAAAGAACTCTCCACAATTATATGAATAGCTTTTTAACAGCATACAATCTAACAACTTCAAAAAAACAACAACTGCACTTTGTTCAAGTATTTGCGCATCGATAAAGTTTTCGAAAAAAATATATATAAGATGAAAGCTTGTTCTGCTTTTAACAGGGTGAGTCTCAGGCAATTAAATATATTTATGTGTATTAATCTAAAGAAGATAATAATGCCCTGTATTGATGTTATTTATCAACCTAATAAGGTATTTTACAAATGTGAATGTGTCCACAACTTTAAAACTTAAAAGCTCTCAAAATTTTTCCACTAAAAATACAATCAACTTTATTATAGTCACCCTGTATAAGTATAACCATGCATTCCTTAATGCGAAAACTTCTCGCATCGGATACAAGAAAGGGTTGCTAGTTTAAGATTATATCATAACCAGATCCATGCACTCAACAACTTTTATACAACACCTAAAAAAGTTGAATTAGGGCTATAAACTACTTGCTACATGCCATTTAAAATAAAATGATTTATGGACTTAAAACTAACAACTTTACTACATTTGGAGCTGCTGCAAAGGCAATAAACTACTTACTTTAATGTAAGTAAAGCCGGAATTCAACTTTTTTTTATATTGTAAAAAACGTTGTTTTGTGCGTTGCCCTGTCTTACGAGTAGTTTTAATTTCAAACCTGTTTTCTTAAAGCTGTTTGGTTGTCAGTCATTTATTTGAAGTACTTTACTTTTTTTGCTGGGAAGATTATTACACACCAAAAGGGTGTAAAAACACATTTACAACAGCTTAACTATTTTGTTACGCTTATAAATTTAAGTAAAAGTATATGTAAAAGGGGTTTCCTTTCTATTTAAACCTACTACCAGTGCTTTAAAAATGCAAAAGAAAAAAAATCTTTTGGACTACTCTTAAGCATGAACAAAAGAACAAAATAAAGAATGAAATAAAATAAATCTTTTCGACTACTCTTAAACATGAACAAAAGAATGAAATAAATCTAAATTTACGTAACAAAAACCATATGTATTAATGGATCATAACAACAATTTCTAAAGGATTGTTTCACCGATATTCTATAGAATTAGAAATGTTGCAATACAACTCTATTAAATTTCCATTTCAAGTTTTCAACGTTTTAAAAGAATATAGAAAATAGAAAGTTGCCTTTTGTTCGGTGGATTATTTGAAAAATGCAAACAAATCATAAGTTATTGCAGTTTTAAGATATATGATTGCTGTTGCCTTTTACCCCTGTTATGCTTGAAAATTTTAAGCTAATACGAGGACGGATCAATAAGTCTGTGACTTTTCGAACTTCCCTCGTAGTTATATGAAATGAAACACTACTGCCATCAAGTACCACATGTTAAAAGACTTTTACCAAATTTTGAGCAAGTTCCGTTATTTGCTTTGCGTTTAACAGCTGTTCAAAACATACAACCTCGTGGATTTTTTTAAAAAGGAAAAAAGTGAATTTTGAGTTCTCATTAAACATTTTTTTTTGCAAAAAAAAACGTCAATTAAACCAAGAAAAAGCTTGATAAAAACTATGGGGACTCTGCACTATCGATTTCAAAGGTAAAAAAGTGTTTTACTGACTTTCGTTGTGGTCGCACAAGTACAAATGATGCTGAACGTTCTGGACGGCCAATCGAAAAAATTCACGATATAGTTGGCCGATCGAAGAGTAAAAGTACGTGAGATTGCTGATGCCATAGGCATTTCACATGGCAGTGTGGTTTAGTTTTTAAATGATCAGTTGGATTTAAGAAAGCTCTCTGCTAGATGGGTGCCGCGTTTGCATCGTGTAGTCACAATGGCAAAATTCCATGAATTGGGCTACGAATTGGTACCTCATCCGCCATATTCACCGGACTTAGCCCCCAGTGACTATTTCCTATTTCCAAACCTAAAGAAATGGCTTGGTGAAAAGAGATGTAGCTCCAACAATGAAATTATTGATCAAACAAATGCCTATTTTATGGACCTCGAAAAATCCTATTTTTTGAAAGGGATACAAAATTTTTTTTTTTTTTTTTCAATATCTTTATTTATTACAACTAAGCTTTATGTTTGCTTATCTAGTAACTTATATTTACACAGTTAAATCACGTTTGGTAAGTAAATAACCCAATGGTTATTCCTAAAGGGCATCTAGACATTATTCATCAATCGCAGATCAGATGGTAATGTTCTTCTTAATCTTCTGTTTGCTATTGGATTACGCAGTATTTCCTGTAGTTCTTCATTGCAGTGTTGTTGTAATCTCACTTCATGTTTAGTTGCTATTTTTTTAATTTCATCTACTATGGTTGGTATTCGCAAGTCTCTGTGAAGGTCATCGTTTCTTACGTACCACGGGCAACAAGTGATACATCTTAGCACTTTGTTCTGGAAGGTTTGTATTTGTTTTAGGTTTGTTTTTTTAGTGCATCCCCAAAGCTGAATTCCATACGTCCACTTAGGCTTAAGGATTTGCTGGTACAGTAAAAGTTTATTTTTCATTGATATATCAGATGCCGAGCTAAAAAGCCAGTACATCTTTTTGAATTTTTTATTAAGCTCTGAGGTTTTCTTCTTTACGTGCTCTTTCCACTTAAGTTTGGCATCAAGTGTAAAACCCAAGTATTTTGCCGTATTAGCGTATGGCACAATAGTGTTATTTATATAAATCGGTAAATGTTCTATTTTCTTATATGTAAAATTAACGTGTGTTGATTTGGATTCATTAAGAAGAACTCTCCATTTTTTGGTCCATTGAAGGATTTTGTTGGTTGCATTTTGAAGCTTTTTTGTAGCTTCATTTATGTTTTTATCAGTTACAAGAATAGCTGTATCATCAGCAAAGGTTGCAATTTTTGCTTCAGGTGGAGTTGGCAAGTCTCTAGTGTACAGTATATAAAGTATGGGCCCCAGTACGCTTCCCTGTGGAACACCAGCATGAATTTTCGTCAATTTGGAGTACTCTCCTTCATGTTTCACTCTAAAATATCTTCCAGAAATATAACATTTGAGCATGTCACTAAACTGGTTCGGCAAATCTCTTTGTAGCTTAAAGGTAAGACCTTCATGCCAAACTTTATCAAAGGCCTGCGCTACATCTAAAAAGATACCGGAGCATATTTCTTTGCAGTTTAAAGTATTTTCTATTGTGTTGGTAACTCTGTGAACTTGTTCAATTGTTGAATGTTTACGACGAAAACCAAATTGGTGTTTGGGAATTAAACATCTTTCTTCAAGTATTGGTTGTAATCTTTTTAATAATATTTTTTCGAACACTTTCGCCATTGTTGGGAGGAGCGATATCGGTCTGTACGATGTTTTGTCATGAAGCTGTTTGCCAGGCTTAGGTATCATAATAACTTCTGCAACTTTCCATTGGCTAGGTACATATTTTAAACGAATCGAAGCATTTATTATATATAAAAATAGTCGCATGCCACTTTCCGGGAGCTCTTTATTGGGTTTAATCTCCAGATTTACCAAGTTGTTTAGCTCACGAAGGGTTACTTCAGAAATTTCTTTAGAATCAGCTGTATAAAAAATTTCAATATTTTCAACTGATGTTAGTCTATGCAGCGGTTGAAAGGTATCTTCAAGGTGTTTAGCTAAGAGGTCAACTTTGTCTTGGGGACTTTTTGCCCATGTACCATCACATTTTTTTATAGGTGGAATAATCTTGGGTGTATTTTGAAACTGTTTTGTTATCTTCCATAATGAGTAATCGGTATCTTTTGTAGAAGATAAACTTTTTAGCTGCACAGAAAAAAGTATCACAAAATTTAAGGTAATTAAAAATATTTGTTAAAATTTAAACTCCATTTCTAACAATTTTTTGTTTGAAATATTTGTAAATTGTCACTTTTCATATAAAAATTCTTTGAAAATAAAAATTTAAGTAACAAAAAAATAACAAAATGTTTTTTGTATTTACAAATTCCATTGTTGGTGCCTTTTTAAAAAATATTTTTTTTGTATTTACAAAAATGTTCTATGGACGATGTTCAATATTACAAACAGAATTTTGTAATTTTATTCTGTGTGTTCTGTCATGTTGTTATTTTTAATAGTGGAAAGCATTTTTTTTAATCTATTAGAAAGATTGTAGAGAATATTTTTGTTTTCTGGACTTCTTTGTTGTTGCCAGGTTTTTCTTGCTTTACGTTTTTCAGAAAGTAGATTTCTAATTTCTTCAGGATATTTAGGTAAGCTCTTTCTTTGTATATTTGGGCTGCTGTTCCAGGCTGATGCCTGTATGACTTCTATCAAATTGTCTAATTCAGATTCTACTTCATAAGGTGACTTAAGAGACACATTTAGTTTTATATTTGTATTTATATTAGAGCGAAATTTGTGCCAGTTGGTTTTGTTGTTTACCAGACATGGTGGTTGTGGAAAATCACTTACAGTTTCATTTACCAGTAACTTGACTGGCGAGTGATCTGATGACAGATCCTCTGCATTTCCAACTTGTATGTAGTTTTTTGCGATACCTCTCGTTATAAAAAAATCAATGAGGTCAGGGATTTTATTTGGATCTGCTGGCCAGTAAGTTGGCTTACATCCAGAGTGAAAAAAAACAATTCATTATCTTACCAGCATGATATAACTCCTTTCCTTTAGTTGTTGTAAGTCGTGAACCCCAATATAAATTTTTTGCATTAAAATCGCCTCCTAAGATAAAACAGGGGGGATAAAAAAAAAAAAAAAAAAATTGGAGAAGCGTTCAACTAATTGTATTGAGCTTAAAGGAGATTATGTTGAGAAATAATTTTTTTTTTTTTTTTTTGCAAAAAACTGTGTTTCATTAAAAAAGTCACGGATTTATTGATCCGCCCTCGTAGTTTGAAATTTTTATATCCCAGAAAAAATAAATTGAAGTGTTTCTTAAGGAATCAATTTTTCATCGTTCTGATAAGTTCTGATTTTCCCATTCTAAAGCAGTTCTTCTTCACAACTTTCAAAAATGTGATTTTTAATAAAATTTAGCTCTTTTCAAATCTATCACGGGTAACTTATTTTAAAAGTAATGAAAGCTAAACTTTAACAATAAATATTTTCATATAAATTTTACATATATTCATAACTATGGATAAGTACTAAACTTTTTTAAACTTTTTTATTTTGAAACAAAATATCAGGTTTAAGTCATTTGTATAAATTTTTAACTTTAAATTTCGAATTAAGTAATTTAAAAATAAGGCTCGATTACTGAATGTGAATTAATAAATGTTTTGTAAACTGCCGAAATGCAAGTTTTTGAACTTTAAACCTTTATTTGTCTATAATCATATTCAGTTGTATACCGATGGTCATAAGTTGCCAAACACAGTTTAAATTAAGAAAAAAGATGCCAAATGACTTTTATAAGATGGTTAAATTGTTTAGTATGCTACACTTAATTTGTCAGTTTGTTGTCTGGTACGAATTGTCCACTATAACCATTGATATATAAAATTTTGTATTGATTCTACAAAACTGTTTCTATATGCGTTAAAATTTAAATAAAAAATTTAAAATTTATTTGCGAACATCAAAAGATCTCATTTTTCACTAAACCATAAGAAGGGCTTTAGATGCAATGAATAAGGATCATTAAAGAAACTTCCACCCTATGACACCTCTTTGTAAAAATTATTGGTTCCGATCCAAATTCTCACAACACCGGAATCACTACTTTTTTCACTTCTTTTGCTACTTTTATTTTTTTTGCTGGGTTGTACTTAGTAAAAAACTTTAAGTTGGGTAAATTTACTCTGTTTGCGTAAGTGAAAAAACACACACATTATGCGTAAGCTGATGAACACAAAATGTGTAAAATCACATTAAAAGTGCGAAAAAATTAAATGAAATTTAAAAATTAAAGTGTAAATAAACCAAAATTGTGCGTAAAGAAACCCGATTTTCCTGTAAATGTACACATAAAATGCGGAAAAATCCTATATTTTTAACCACGATGTCGAAAATTAAACAGCCCAAAAAATGTTTGTTTTGTAATAAAAATAATAATGACCAAATTTTGTAAATCCCCTGCGTTTAATGCATCACCTACACTTCAATTTCTAACGCCAACGCGAGTGTAAAAAAATTCGAATTTTATAAATCACTACGTCATTGCGTTGGACTTTTACGTTATCACTTTAATTGTCAAAATAAATTAATTTCAGTGTTTCCTGCATTTATGTATATATGAAATTTATGTTTAACTTATAGCGTCGCAAAGAGTTTTTTATAACTTTATAAAACTTAGTAGTTCAGGTAATTTGGGGTTAAAGAACACGAATCTGAAGCCATATTTTTTCAGATTTTTTGTGTTTGAGGAAAATGGTGTTCGATTTCTGGAACACTGTATTTTGAAGGCATATGACAACAATACAAATAAAAAAACAAAAACATTTTAATTTTTACCCTACACCTCAGATGTGGAGAACATTGTTTTTATATACCGATATGCTGCAAGAGCAGGCCAGAGCTGGGAAACTTTAACCGCCACTAAAATGAAATTACGATGTAATCTATTAAAACGCCGACACACGTATATATTTGTTTGGCCTCCTTAACAAGAATCAATTGTCAAAACACCGTAATTTTGGAAAAAGTTTGAAATTGTTGTACAGTGTAATTAGATAATAGGATTGCTTTTCAGTTCCTTTTCCCACTTTTTCATTCTTAATGCAATATTTTTGCTTTATTAATTGTTTTTAAGTTAAGTGTTGACCGAATTCCAACCAATCATTGATCTGGGTATTCATGGTCTAAAAAATGCGCATTTGTGATTAGTTTGCGATGCTCACGCAAATCAGTTGCTACCGATGCTTGTTTGTTGCCCAATTTGTTGTACATTTTCGAACGTAATAGAATTTAAAATGGAAAACTTAAAAATAAATTTGATTTGTGAGCTAGATTTTTGATTGCGCCATTCTCAACTCTAAAAATTACATAAACAGAAATAAATTAAAACAAGTAAGAGCGGCTAAATTCGGCTATGCCGAATCTTATATACCCTTCACCATGGTTGGGAAAAAACTGAAGTTTATATATGGACATATATGAAATGGACAGATTTATATACGGACGCCTTTAAGAGGAAATTAACCATTTAGTTTGGAGATAAAACTTGGACTCGGGAAGATTTATGGTTCCAGAAAATATGTATTTTAAAAAAATTTATGTTTTGGGCATAACTTTTTTGTATCTGAACCGATATTTCCGAGTTTTTCAGCAAATATGTTATACTAAAGATTTTCGATCTTTTGCTATATAAGACGTATCCATAGGTCATAATACAGCTCTAGAATAGTGTTTGTTGTTTGTGTATAAAAGGTTAAGAGGTGAAAGAAAAGAATTTCAACAAATCGTTAAAAGAAATCACTAGAACTGCATGTGTTTTATTTCTACAAAATAGTTTGATTTAGCTGGCAAATTTGCATTTAGGATTTTATTTCGCTTTTTTATTAGAAATATTTGTAATTTCTTTAGCTTAATTTTAAAAATTTGAAGGAAAATAGTTTATAATTTTTTTTATAAATTATTATAAGTTATGACCTAAAATAGTTGCACTCAAAGGTAAATTATGTATAAAATTTTCTTAATATGTGAGAAATAAAATGGTTTAAAAATCTTTTTATAAATTCTTTTAAATCGGAGCAAAAAATAGATATAAAACCGTTTGTATTTTGTTTGTATCAGAGGGTTTTTATACAAATTTTGATGTTTTTAGCCTATTTATGGATTATTTAATTATTAATATAAAATTTTATTTAAATTAATTATTAAATGTAAAAAAAAAACAAAAAATAAACAAAAAATAAACAAAAAAAAAAAATCTTAACGAACCCGCGACCCTTCCACCTGTGGTGAAAGGTATAAAAACGTTTGTATTTTGTTTGTATCAGAGGGTTTTTATAAAAATGTTGATGTTTTTAGCCTATTTATGGATTATTTAATTATTAATATAAAATTTTATATAAATTAATTATTAAATGTTAAAAAAACCAAAAATAAGCAAAAAAAAAAAGTCTTAAGAAAATAATAAAAAAAAAATGTAAAAAAAAGTGAATTGACCTCACCGAGATTTGAACCTCGAACCCCACGGCCTTAGAGAAAAAAAAAAGTATTTGTGACACAGCGTCTAGACAACTGAGCTATTGAAGCTCACACAAAATCATCGTCAATAGAGGTACATATATAAAAGTCTTCGTTCATTAGAGATTTGTTTAGTTTTTATTTAAATGACAAATCTTTATATGTGTGTTGTTTGTGTATAAAAGGTGGAGATGAAAGAAAAGAATTTTAATTATTAATATAAAATTTTATATAAATTAATTATTAAATGTTAAAAAAAAACAAAAATAAGCAAAAAAAAAAGTCTTAAGAAAATAATAAAAAAAAATGTACAAAAAAAAAGTGAATTGACCTCACCGAGATTTGAACCTCGAACCCCACGGCCTTAGAGAAAAAAAAAGTATTTGTGACACAGCGTCTAGACAACTGAGCTATTGAAGCTCACACAAAATCATCGTCAATAGAGGTACATATATAAAAGTCTTCGTTAATTAGAGATTTGTTTGGTTTTTATTTAAATGACAAATCTTTGTATGTGTGTTGTTTGTGTATAAAAGGTGGAGATGAAAGAAAAGAATTTTAACACATGGATGTGTTGTTATGCTCAAAATTCTACATACATATTAAACAAAGGGATTTTACTGGAAAAATTAGAGGTAGTCCTGGTTTTTTGCTAATATCTCAGCCATTTATTAACCGATCTGTCTGATTTTTAATAGCAAACAGAAATGGATCACATGTAACAGAAATAAAAAAGAATCAAGTCCTCATCATGTCTGGGTTCTTCGGAAAACCCATTTCAACACACAGACGGACAGACGGACAGACGGACATCGTTAAATCAACTTCGCTCTTCATAAGGACCCAGAATATATATACTTTATAGGGTCTAAGATCAATATTGTAGAAATTACAAACGGAATGACAAACTTATATATACCCTTCCACCTATGGTGAAGGGTATAAAAATATGAATTAAATAACTAAATAACAAATTTTATACTGCCCTTTGTATGCACCATATGCATTTTCAAACATCTGACATTTGCCGTGTTACCATATGATGCGCATCACATGCAAGCAGTGATGCATTTCTTAACAGGCCATATGCAATATTAGTAATTACTATAATAAGTGGTTACTAGGGTGTTTCGAAAACATACAGATAAACAGGACGTAGGTAAGTAGTAGTAGGAAGGAATCGTGGCTGCGAAGAAAGAAAAAGACTAGCTCAGATATTGACATGAGGTTAAAAAGGGTCAGCAATGTGATAAAAAACGCGTGCAAGGAGTCTATGAATGACTATTATATGAACAATTTAAATAATATTCAACATGATCCTAAACAGTAATGGAAATTTTTAAATGAAACGCTTGGTAGGACCGCAAAAAAATCTTTAACTTTAAAGGATTGTAATGGTGAAACGATTTTGCATGATTTACAAAAAGCAGATTTTCTAAATAGACATTTTTTGCAATCAATAGCACAACTAAGGGTTCAAATTTAGAGCACTTCAGCAGCTTCTTTTAATTTTTTTAGAACTATGACTTTACATAATGATCAACTTAATCTTGAGTGTACGACATATGAAGAAGTAAAAAGTGTTATTTCTAATTTATCACCATACATATAAGAGTTCTGGCTATGATAATATATCCACGAAGTTGCTATTAGAATATTCAGATGAGTTAACTCCATATATATCAAGCCTTTTTAACACCATAATACTTAGCGGTATTTTTCCGGATGTTTTAAAAATACACAAGGTTGTACCAATACCAAAAGAGAAGAATGCTAGCACCGCTGATAACTTTAGACCAATTGCTGTTTTGTCGATCATTGAAAATATTTTTGAACGAATCCTATATAATCAAATTTCAATTTATATGAAAAACCACAATTTATTATATGATTTTCAGTATGGATTTAGAGAAGTCTGTGGAACTGAGGAGGCAGTCGTTAATGTTGTCAACTTTATTTGTAAAGGTCTTGATGAAGGGAACAGTGGCGTAGCTGGAATTTTTTACGATTTTTCGAATTTGCACAATATTAATTTCAGTGTATTTGTTGATAGTAATGAAGTAACGGAAGTTCACTCAGTGAAGTATTTGGGTATTCACTTGCAGAGCAACCTTGCTTGGAGTGACCATATCCAGTATTTAAAAAGCAAAACTGCACAAGCTCTTGGCGTATTATACAAGTTTAAAACTAAATTTAATAGAAATAGCAAGTTTTTATTATATAACGCGTTAATTTAAAGCCATTTTAATTATTTAGCCATTTTGTATGGCTACAAAAAGTGCACTGAATTTAAATCTCTTCAGCGCATACAAAAAAAGGCTTTAAAATTGGTATCAAATCATCCTGTCAGATATCCAACCATATCATTATTTAAAGATATATTCCAAACTGTATTGCCAGTTTATGGGACTTATAAAATGCAATTGTTGATATATATTTTTAAGTGTATCGACAATATTGGACATCATACAATGTTTTTTTTCGAACGAATCAATACCCGATTAACACAAGGACTAATGGCAGCTTAATGGTAGCCTGGTGTAGGTTGGAAGCAACCAAGCAACGTATCGAATATATGGGTAGTCGTGAGCTTAACAATTTGCCTCTGAATATAAAAAATGTAAACAGAATTTCAGTATTTAAAACTATGTTGAAGAATTATTTACTGCAACATATTGAAGAACTTGTATAAATATGAATTGATCTCACTTGTACAAATTAAAATTACAATTAAACTAATTAAATTTAGTAACTTTTTTTAATATATATTTTTTTGATTATGTATATTAAATAATTGTAAACTATATGTATCATATAATAACAACTCGCCTCTACAATGCCTATAAGGCGCTGGGGCACTATTAATGTAATATATTTTAAATGAATAAATAAACACACAAAAAAAATACTACGGCAACATCTGTGCCAATTTTAAGAGAAATTAAATGACATTTAAAGGTCCCTAAAATTGCCAGTTTTTCTAACTTTTTATGTGAAAATTTACATACAAAATAAAACAAGAAGCTTAAAGATAATTTGTGATGATTTAAGATTATGTCCTTTAGGATATCTCCAGAAATTTTGAATCGCATATTTATATAATTCACGAATATAAAATAAAATTTATTAAATTATTAACGTTTTTCGTGGTATTCGCGTTTTTTCTTCATCTTAAAACATATATAATTACAAATTTTATTGTATAGAGCAAAAAAAAAAAAATGCACAAAAAATAATAAATAAATTTAATCCACTTTCTTCTAATTCAAAATTAATTACAAAGCTATTACAGGAAGACTAAAGTTATCTTTAGAATTTTTTTACAAAATATGACCAAATTTATCTTTTCTTTCATAATTTTTAAGACATTGGTCCAATTTTGCAATTTCAAATTGTTTTCTTAAATAGACTTTACTATATAGATAAAATCAGAATGAAATTTCCCAATACAAAATGGTGCTTACCTGTAAGCTGGTTTGTAATGGAAAATATGAAAATAATCCCTTACAAACCTGCTAACAAATGTTTTGATTTTTATATAGGGAATTGCCATTTGTAAGCAACATATAAATAGCTGTAATTTCATGGCTTACAGTAAGCGCATTTTTCATGTCTCGTAGTAGTTGCATCTGGATTATATTCACGTATGTATTTTATTATTTACGTTTACCTTTTCATAGCGCAACGCGTGTTTACTCTGTAGAAATAAATGACTTACACAATCAAGATCACTAAAAGCAATCGGCGTTTACTCGATTAAATTCGTATAGATCGTTTGAAATCTATGATATGACATTTTCTGCAATACTACCTGCATCCTTGCAAGGGGAACAGGTAAGCGGCTTACAACCTGCATCCTTAGAAGGGAAAACAGTAAAGTATTTTATATGGAAATAAGTAACGTCCTACTTTGGCATTCACATAGCACAATAATTTCGTCAAATCTCAAAATCAGGAGATTTATCATCTCTTGCCGTATTTGAATCTATTCATATTTTACCACTATTTCCATTTCTTTGGAAGGGGAAAGTGAACAGACATATTTAATATTAGGAAGTATTTTCCGAGAATTGCTTTTTAAAAAAAAAGACATTAAATGATTTCGACTAACAAAAATAATGATTTCAATTTTAGTTTCATTACTTGGTAATAAAGTTTTCGCTGGGGACGCTTCGATTTGTTATTTCTTAAATTAGACGAAATTGTTTTTTTTTTACCTACAATCTGTGTTTTCTAACATTCAAATGTGTCCCACCCCTTACAGTAACAATAAGTCACCACCTTTATAATTCCATTGTTTAGTATAAATTTAATAGACAAGTAGTACATTGTCATTATTATGGAAATCTCGAATTTGCTTAACAATGCATTATACGTGTTCTTTGAGTATTTGTGATTAACACTTTCCCAGGACGTTTTCTATTTATTTATTTGGAATTGTTATTAAAATTTTACCGGTTTTCAACTAACAATACAAATAATTTGTGATCATATATCATTTTAATGAGTTACTCATATTTTTATCGTTTATAACCCCAGATAATATTTGCCTTTTGTTTACCAATTTTAAAATATTCCCATATCTGCTATGATGAAGAGAATACAAATTAACGTAAAGGGCTGCCAGTTATGTTGTTTTTTATATCAACAAATTATCAATGACATTGTTGCAAATTATTGAAATTATAGTTTTTGGTTGTCTACCAATTTCTTTTTTTTTTGTAATTTTATTGTGTTTTTTATTTTTTATTTTTGTATTATTTTTGCAACATTTTATCAACAGGAAATACAATTTTTATGCTCAAATTTGTAAGTATAGGTTACTGTTTTGCTTTGATGTTGGTGGGGCTTGTTATAAATTATTATGTTACGCTTTTGTAAGTTTTTGAAGTAATTTTTGTTTAACAGAACAAATAAACTAACTTGTATGTTTAATCATATGAGGCTTTATTGGGGTATTATTATTCGATTAATCGAACAATTTTGCTTAAATACAATAATTGTTTTAATAATTTAAAATGTCCAAATTTCGAATTACGAATGATTCCAATAACCTAATAACGATTAATCGAAATTGGTAACAAAAAAGATTTTTTATTGCTCACTGTATGCAGATCATATTATATCCAGATATATATTTGGAGATTTAGAAGGATCTAAATTGATCCGAAAAATAGCTCAAATTATACCCAGCAATATATTTGGGACTTTAGAAGGATATACATTGACAAGAAAAATTGCAGATCTAATTAGATTCAGCAATATATTTGTTCAATTTAGAAGGATCTAAATTGATCCGATATTGATATTTTGCAAATAGCTAAAATCCAAATTTATCCCAATGGATCGAATGTTATTGTTGATTAGATCCAACAATATAATATTTACGGAATCTAGTTTTTTTAAAACGTATAAACAAATTTTAAATTAAAAAAAAATATATTTAAATTCTAACAAAAAATGCCTCCGCCCGGATTTGAACTCGGTGTGCCAGAGTTGTAGTGAGTTAAGCTCTCAGTAGTGTGTGGCTGACATCATTAGACTACACTTTTTGTATAATTGTGTTATATATCTTCGGAGCCTATATATAATATATATATATATATATATATATATATATATATATATATATATATATATATATATTTATATATTCGGAATTTTGGGGAAAATGGGAACAATTTTTATATATAATGGCTAAATTGGTTCTGTACTTATCTGATTTTATATTATTATATAAAATCATATATAATATTATATTTAATTATATATAATCATATCTTATGGACTTAGAACAAATGTGGACAAATAATTATAATATTTAAAGCAAAAAATATATATATAAATTTTCACCACTTATAGTAGTTTTAGAACCAAAGATCATATATAACTATATATTTATCGTATAATAAAAATTTCTAGGTATTGTCCCGAAATAAGTTAAGATTTGAAAGTTTTGTAAAAAAACATTACATCTAATTATAAATTTTATCACATCAAAATTTTTATAGATATACAACTATATACAAGGTGGCGCAAAAGAAATCCTCCTATCAGAAAATGCTATAAATTTTGCGATTGGCCCCTAATATCAGATCTGTTTTGACATTTGTGTAGTAAACACATGCGAAATACACGTTAATAAACAATGTTACGCTACACTGCTCCAGAACGCGGAATATTGGTGACTATTTATTTGAGCAATAATGAAGATGATTTTTCATCAAAAATAATTATGAGTAATGAGGCCCATTTCCATCTTAGCGGGTACGTAAATAAGCAAAATTTTCGCTTCTGGGGCACTGAAAATCCGCGTGTAACCCACGAAGAGCCATTACACCCGCTCAAAGTCACTGTATGGTGTGCTGTTTTCGCTGGAGAAGTCATCGGACCTTTTTTCTTCGAAGACGTCGCGAGCCAAACGGTTACTGTGAATGGTGAGCGCTACAGAACAATGATCAACGAGTTCTTTTTGCCGCAACTTGATGAATTGAGATTGGAAAACATGTGGTTCCAACAGTACGGTGCAACGCCACACACTGCACGTGCCACAACCGATATGCTAAAGGATGCATTTCCCGGGCGCCTAATCTCTCGTTTTGGCGATTTGCACTGGCCAGCAAGATCGCCTGATTTGACCGCTCCAGACTTCTTTTTGTGGGGCTTTTTGAAGTCGCGGGCTTATGTCAACAAGTCTCAGACTCTTGCAGCTCTTAAAGACAATATCCGTCAAGAATGTGAGGACCTATCGCCGGAAGTTTTGGCCAAATTGATGGAAAATGCCATAAAAAGGGCTTAAATGACAATCAACTGTGGCGGCGGCCATTAACATGACATCATAGTCTCGACTTGATGTAAAAAAAATTAAAAGACCAAATAAAAATAATCCACAAGAAGAATCAAAGTTTTTATTTTTTTTTTTTAAATTACAGCCAAAAAACATCGGAAGGTTATTTTTGCGCCACCCTGTATAACAATATATAAAATTTATTTACAAATAATGTACGACATATAATTACATCATATATTATTATATCTCATACCATATAAAAAATTATTTTAGATAGTGCACCATATATTACACCATATATAGTTATATATGATTATATATTAGTAAATATGGTTCCGTGTAAGCAATACGAAACTATATATATTGATATATAATTTTATGTGATATAATATATACTATATCTTATCATATAAATCATATCTAATTTTATAAAGATCAATATGTATGCTATATGTCACAATATAAGATAATTAAAAAAAAATTATGTAATATATGTATAATTATATATGGTAATGCATAGCGACATATGTAAATACATGATATTATATTTTTCTAGATAAGGCCACATATGATTAGTGTATCTAAACTTTTTTACTATTTTATTTTTTTCATGAAAAATTTGACTCGAACATGAAAGACCTTTAAAATAATTTGAACTGTGAGAGTAAACCTTTTTTTATTTTATAACTCTGAGTCTTCACTATCCATTGACTTGCTCGCCAAATCGTCAACAGGATCACGGGAGCAAATTTGTTCATTTGCTTGGGGTGGGGAATACGTCATGTCACACAATTTACTATTATTTGTTAGTGTAAGTCGCAAATAAATGAATGCTACGTAATGTCATGTTTTCAATATTAATTCACTTTTTTTCCCAAAAATAAAAAAGAAAATCGCAATAAATTTTAAAATATTGAAAATTATTTAACTTTTTTTTAACATTTATTTTTATTTTGTTGTATTTACTAGGAATGCCACTAAATAATAAATAGATCAGGCAACAAATTTCATGTTGCAAAGAAAATTACATAAATTTTTTTTGAACAAGAACAAAACATGGACAAGTGTAATCATTCCCGAACAAGAAATAGTTCGCTAGGTGAACATAACGATGGCTCGCTATGAACACTATTACAACCAAAACAAATTGTACGTGAATCTCTCTTTTTTTAAATGGAGTATAGCAATTTTTATACCCTCCACCATATATGGTGAGGGTATATATCAGTTTGTCATTCCGTTTGTAACATGTCGAAATATAGGTTTAAGACCCCATAAAGTATATATATTCGTGATCCTTATGCAATTTTAAGTCGTTTTAGCGATGTCCGTCTGTCTGTCTGTCTGTCTGTCTGTCTGTCTGTCTGTCCGTCTGTCTGTCTGTTGAAATGGCGATCACGACGCAAAGACGCAAGCGAGGGTGCCTATTTTTACCCAGATTATTGAACATCCTCCCGAGCAGTTTGGTATTTAAAATGAACAAAATCGGTAAAGCGGTTCAAAAGTTATGAGTGAAAATCTAAAGGTACCTCTAAATTTTCCATACAAATTTGTACAATTTTTCTGTACCTATTTTTTTCTGTTAAGTAAGTAAAAATGTTATTAAGTCTTCTTATTGTTCGATTACATTTATTGTCTTACATAGTATGAGAATAATAACATTCTTAGAGCTACATGTGTGTTACTCTGATAACTAAGTTAACGTAAAAATCAACAATGTTAAAGTCGCTAACAGAGCAGACCTCTGTAAATAACATTGCTTAAACTAAATAAATAACATTACTAAAACTAAATAACAAAAGTTCGTTACATAAATTGACAAAACATATTCATATTACAGTTCATGCAAAATTTAGTATATATGTATATCATCTTCAGCCCCTATGATGGAGGGTATTCAAAGATTCGGCACAGCCGAAACAACTTACCATGCTTTAAATAAAAAGTTTTTTTTTAAAAACAGCTTCGTTCATTTTGTAAGGTAAATGGTAATTTATGCAATATTCTTCTAAATCAAATTTCCACAGTTTTGCTCACTACTGTACATTCGTTTGTTCATTTATTGTAGTTGTCTTTAAAACTGTTTATGGATTTCTTATGGTTTTGTTGGAATAAATGTTCCGTATATGCTGAAATCCATAAATTAAGATAAATTTATTGTATTATCCCATACGCAATTTCAACAATAACGGCTGCAATGTTTAACTATGAAAACTTTTTCAATGACCATTAATTGTGCTAGCGAGAAGTTTACACATTCACTTACTCTTGTCTTTTTATATTGGTTTGCCTCTGGTGTTGTTAAAGCTTTTTTTTATTTTTTGTTAAAATTTTCATTACAATAACAGGCAGGCATTAATGGTCCGAACAGAAGCAGATCAAAAACATGTCCATATACTTGATGTTGGGCAAAAAAAAAAAAGTAAAAAAACATCATTGAATTGAAGTCATACCATAACTCGTCCATATTATGGGGTCAATGAAAACAAAACACACACAATTCAACCAACTCTTTGTAGTTTGGACGTACATATATACGTTCAAGTCAGCTTGAAAAGGGTGGTTAAATTTTAAGGGCCGATGTTGATTTTGAATAAAACACAAATTTTTTAGGAAATTATTGTCATTTCTTTCAATTGGTTTTATTATGTATGGAACAAAATATCGGCCAAATAGCCACCGCGACCTCGGCGGCATACCTCCATCCGATGGTCCAAATTTCCGATGACGCTAAGGCATAATTGAGGTTCTATGCCGTTAATGTGCCTAATTATCTCATCCTTAAGCTCTTGAATTATTGCTGGCTTCTTGACGTACACCTTTTCTTTCAAATAACCCCAAAGAAAAAAGTCCAACGGTGTCAAATCACATGATCTTGGCGGCCAATTGACATCTCCACCACGTGAGATAACACAGCTATTGAATTTGTCGCGCAAAAGAGCCATTATTTCGTAAGCTGTGTGGCAAGTAGCACCGTCCTGTTGAAACCACATATCGTGCATATCCATATCTTCCGATTTGGGCCATAAAAAGTCCGTTATCATCTCACGATAGCAAACACCATTCATTTTCTAAAAAAATACGTTCCAATGATGCCGCCAGCCCATAAACCGCACCAAACAGTCACTCTTTGTATGTGCATTGGTTTTTGGACAATCACTCTTGGATAATCATTCGTCCAAATGCGGCAATTCTGCTTATTGACGAATCCACTGAGGTGAAAATGTGCCTCATCACTGAAGATGATTTTCTTCGAAAATTGATCATCCACTGTTGGCATTTCTTGCAACCATTCTGACCATTGACGATGTTTGGAATGGTCAAGAGGCTTTAGTTATTGAGTCAATTGCACCTTGTAAGCGTGCAAATGCAAGTCTTTATGCATAATGATATTCAACGACGAGCGTGAGAGATGCAATTGTTGGGCACGACGACGAGCTGAGATGGATGGCTCTTCAGCCACACTATCGCGAACAGCAGCAATATTATCTGCAGTACGAGCTGTACGGGCATGCACTGGTGTTTTCACATCTCCTACAGACCCGGTTTGCTCAAATTTTTGCACGATTTTTCCGATTGTACGCACATTTGGACGATTAAATTTACCGAAGTGCACGATATGCATTTTGATTTGAACGCCCGTTTTCATAATAAGCCAGAATAACTTTAACGCAATGCTCGATTGTGTATCTTTCCATGGTTCAAATTGAGTCAGTCTGAAATTGAGAAATGTCAAATGAAATGCAAAAAAAAAAACTTGATGTTTACATTCAACATCGCCATTAAAATTAAACCATCCTTTACTAGGGATGCCGAACGGGATTTTGTGAAATAATAATTCCGGGATCTTACAAGATCCCGAATTTTCTCCGGATTTCGGGATGATGTTGTTTATTTTTAATTTATTGTTTCAGTTAAAATAAAACTTTCAAATTAAAATAAATCAAAATTAATATGAAAAATCGAAACAAATATTACTTCTAAAGTATGCATTAAAGCATGACGATTATTACAAGAAGTTCATGCCAAAAATTGTTTTTATTTATTTAAATTAGAAGCTGTCCGAGTAAAAAGATTGATGTGGCGCAATAGTTAATCATATCCAATGTGATAGTTTTTAATATCAGCTGCTATATCTAGCAGATCTTATTTGATTCCAAAAATTGCAGATCAAATTAGATCCAGCAATTAAGTAAAATTTAAATTTATGTATCAGATTAGATCCAAAAATATAATATATACGGAATATAGTTTATTAAAAAACGTATAAAAAATTTATATTAAAAAAAAAATATATTAAATTTCTTGAAAAAAAAACTTCGCCAAGATTTGAACTCGGTCTGCTAGATTTGTAATAAGTTAAGCACTTAGCAGTGTGTGACTGACTTTATTATACTAAATTTTTCGTATAATTGTGTTATATATAATTATAAAGGGTGTCCCAAGAAGAACGCAATTTTTAAATCTGGCAACATTCGAAGTGTCATTGTTTGACATTTGAACAATTGTTATTGTTTGCTAGTAGAAGGTACGAGGTTAGTAAAAATGGAGCGCTACACGAATGAACAACGCATTCTCATTGTGAAATTGTTTTACCAAAATGGTGAAAGTTTTGCGGCTACAGTTCGCAAATCGCGATCAATTTGGGGTCACAATAATGCTCCAAAAGAGTCAACTGTTAGTGATGTAAAGACAACAACGCGCCATCGACCAGGTCGATCGACCGAAAATGTCGCAGCTGTACGTGATGATGTCGCTCAAACTCCATCCACCTCAATTCGACACCGAGCTCAGCAAATTGGTGTCGCCAAATCCACTTTGCAGCGAATTTTGACGAAAGATTTGCATCTTCATGCATACAAAGTTCAATTGACTCAGGAACTGAAGCCATGGACAGCGAAGGGAGTTCGTTAATTGGGTATTGGAGAGACAACATGAAAATGCTGATTTTGCCGATAAAATCATCTTCAGTGACGAGGCCCATTTTCATCTTGATGGCTTCGTCAATAGGCAGAATTGTCGCATTTGGGGTGAGGAAAATCCTCGAGTGATTCACGAAAAGCAAATGCATCCTCAACGTGTCACTGTATGGTGTGGTTTTTGGGCTGGAGGAATCATTGGACCTTTTTTTTATGAAAATGAGGCAGGTCAAGCGCAAACAGTCAATGGTGTTCGGTATCGTGAAATGATAACCAGTTTTTTCTTGCCTAGAATTGAAGAAATTAATGTGGAGGGCATGTGGTTCCAACAAGACGGCGCCACATGTCATACAGCCAGAGAAACAATTCAATTGCTGCATCAGTCATTTCCCGGTCGTGTTATTTCGCGTTTTGGAGATCAGAATTGGCCGCCTAGATCGTGCGATTTAACACCATTAGATTTTTTTCTTTGGGGTTTTTTGAAGTCGATGGTTTACGCGAATAAGCCGACGACGACTCAAGCCTTAAAGGAGGAAATTGGACGCTGCATTAATGAAATACCGCAGCATTCATGCAAAACGGTCATTGAAAATTTCATTAAAAGATCGCGTGCATGCCAGCAAAGCCGCGGCGGCCATCTGCACGATATATTGTTCCATACATAACCTCATTCTGTATACTTTACGATATAATAAAGTTTCACGATTTTTTTTTAAATATCTGTGTTTTATTTAAAATTTAAAAATTGCGTTCTTCTTGGGACACCCTTTATCTGAATCAATGATGCTAAATTGGTTCTGTACTTATCTGATTTTTTATATAAATATATATAACTATGCATGATATTATATATTATCATATTTTATGAACTTAGAACATGAACAAACAAATTTTCCCCGCTTATAGGACTTTTATAAACAAAAACTAATTATATCTTATATCCTATCAAAAATGTCTAGATCTTGTTCTCTCAAATGGGCTAAAATTTAAAAGTTTTGTAAAAAATATTATGAAAAAAATAAATTAATTGAAAAACACAAAAAAAAAAAAAATTATCTCCCTGGCTGGGATTTGAAACCACTATATCCTATTTGATATTTTTTAATATATGCTGCTATATCTAGCAGATCTTATTTGATCCGAAAACAGGCAGATCAAATTAGATCGAGCAATATATTTGGAGATTTAGTAATATAATTGTGTTAGATTAGACAATGTGTTATATGGTATCTAGTTTCTAAAAAATATATATATAAAAAAAACTATAAAAAAATTTTAATTAAAAAATTAAATCTAAAAAAACAATACCTTGGCAGTATTTAAACCCGAACTGGCGACTGCTTACCATACTCAGTCACACACAGCTAATACAAAATAGCTGGTTTTATAATTAAAACTAAATGTTCGTGTAATTTTGTTATATATGATTATATCTTCGAGACTTATATGACTGAATTTATGAGACTACATTGTTCCTTTACTTATCTGATTATATATAATATTATATACAATTATATTTAGTTATATATAATTATTTATAAACATATCTTTCGGCCTTAGAAAGAATGTGAAGAAGAATTATAATAGTTAAAGTTTTCACCACTAAGAGGACTTCTAAAAACAATATGATATCTAATTTGATGTACCTAATATTTTATAATATCAAAAATACTATTGATATGTAATCATATATGTAGCAATATGCCAAAATCGACTTTTTTCCAAAAAGAACTTTTTTATTGTTGATGCATTTTTCAATAAAGATGAATTTTACGCCATCCAGCGGCAATAATTTGTACTAACTATATTCAGCAATTAGAAAGGTAATTTGAATACCTTTCCAACAAAAAAAAAATGTTGAAAATTGGTTGAAAAATAAAAGAATGGCTAAGAAAAGAGCTATTAGATATTGAAATAGTTTCAAATTTATATGAAAATATGTATGTAAATTAAATTCATCATTAAAGTTTTGTATGTACTTACATTTTTATTTTTGAGAATAAAATTTTAGTTATTTTAATAGGGGAAGTCCGGCAGAATTTTAGATTTTTGTGCCGCGTTAAATATTAGCAGTAGTATTTTCTCACTTCCAAGTTTTGTTGTTGCCATTTTTTTCTCAGTGTATTATTACAACAATATCCGAAAATGGATTTTAAAGCTGTTAACAAAAGTAATGCGTTAAATTCATAAAAAGTTAAAAAAACCAAGTTTTAAAGACAACCCTAAATTTCCGCTTTAGGACAAGTGAGGGACACTCTAATTATCAATTAAGGTACCTGACTCTGCACCCGAAGCATTAAAAATCATTCGGCTTGAAAATGAAAAAGTACATTCTTCTGGCATATTGCTACATATATGAGTATTTCTCAAATTTGTTGGTAAATATTGTACCATATTTAAACAATTAAAATATTTAAGGCCGGAAAATAGGAAGCAAAGCTGGAACTAATGTGGTACTTGCGAAAATGCAGTGCCTCACAGCATATTTGATGCAGTTATATATATTTTTAAAAAATAATTGTGTTCTATTCATATTCAATAAAAAAAAATAAATAAAAATACGCATTGAACTCTCTGGAATATGAGAAAAAAAAAAACAAAATTATGTAAATAATTCCCCCCACAATTTAAATGATGCAGTTAATTTTACCTTTATATTTGTTGTTGACTTCAAATTAAAATTTTAAGTTTCAACTGATGTTATGTGGTCACAATCGAAATGTTCAGTTAACACTAGAGAATTTTGCGAATGGCTATAAATTCGGGTTTCATCTCGAATCTGGGTTCTTTGAAGAAATGGGTCAATGAACCCGCATAAATAATTGAGGTATCAATGGTCCCACTAAAACAATTTAAAAAAACTTTGAATTGATATATTTTGTTCTTAAAAATCATATAAGCTTAAATGAAATTCATATATATTTATTTTTTTTACGTTTTTGATCACCAAATTAATCTCAGTTGTTTCTTTTATAACCACTGTATTGTCATACCAGCTCAAATGGCTTTGATATTTTATTTCAAGACTTATTTCAAGCAATATACTTGGACATTAAAAAAGATTTCAAGTTTCTCAATATAAAAATAACATTTTTTATAAAACAAATTTTTAATTAAATAAAATAATTAAAATTCTAAAAAATAATGTCCTCGGCATTCAGCCACTCACTGCCATACGTAATACTTGACTTTATTAGATTACATTGTTTGTGTAATTGTGGAAAAAAAAGCTTAATATAATGACTGAATTTATTCGACTGTTTCTGCACTTATCTGATTATATATAATTATATACAGTGGTACAATCAGGATTTTGGTTGATTAGCATAAACTTTTAAATTTAATTATGTGAAAACGAAAATATATAGCAAAATTATACCGAAGTTGTTTTGGCTCTCTTAAGTTTTAGATTCAATTGAGTAAGTAAGAGATAAATAGTTTTTAATATTTTTTTTATTAAAAAACGTACAAATGATTATTCCTTTGTTTGTCATTCTAAGATCCAAGGCTCAAATTTATTTAGATGCAGTTCTTAAAGGTAAACTGTAAAACTTCAAATTTCAAAAATTCAGGTAGTCTCGTAGAAAGTTACAATGTTTCAAACAGAGATTTTTTGAAGTGAAAATGATTAGGTTCTGTGACTATAATCAAATATAGATTATTAGATATAGATTATTTTACATCACATACAATTTAAAATTTGGTTCCCTTCTTTAAAAAAAAATTCAACAGAAAAACCTCAAATGTCAGTTCAAAATTGGCTTTCTAAATGTGCGATAACTAATTTAAAGTGTTTTCAAAAACTGTTTGATTAGAGACTTGCATGTGGTTTTCTTTTCTTAGAAAACTTGTCTTAACTGAAGTCCAACAGTCGCAACTTTAAAAAGAATGGCGAGTGTTTGAAGTTAAGGACTGGTCCAATCCTCAGTAAAATTCGAACCTACATTAGAGAGCACAACGAGACAACTTTTGGGTTAAGTGTACGTATGTCCTATTTTTGAGAAGAGTCGATTCGTTTTTTTACCTAATCCAAGTGTTTTTTTTAGACAAAAAAGACCATTTTCGTCTAGTATGTTTTAAAAAAATTCACATAAAAATTTTACAAAAATACGCACTATCAAATGCAAAGATAGCAAAAATGTCATACTCGTTTTGATAAACACATTTAAGAATATATTGTATTTTTTGAATACGTTAGGATCGAACGAATCATGAAGTTTGTCAACATGCACTGAAAATAAAAATATGAAGAAATTTCTCAACCTTTCATTTTAAGTACTATTTTAAATAGTTTACATTACATAAAACAGTACGGTACGTAGTTGTACAGTTCATAAAGCAAAAAGATCCAATTCAACCAGAAATGCTTAAATAAGTGTAAGCATACTTGCATTTGTTATTGTCATATATAATCCGAATAAAACATGGAACAACTATTTAAATTTTTCCAAAAAGTGAGCGAAGTAGGAGTTTTTAAATACTGATAAGTTTATGATAAATAACACTGTACAACAATTTCAAACGTTTTACGAAATTACGGGATTCTGACAATGGATTCTGGTAGATGAGGCCAAAATATATACATTCTCGGCGTTTTTAAAGATCACATCGGAATTTTATTTTAGGGGAGTTAAAGTTATCACCCTTTGGCCTGTTCGCCCATCATATAGGTATATGAAACTATGTGTTCTTACATCTGAGGTGTAGGGTATGTTCAGCAAATTTGTAGAAAATATTAATGCAAATATTTTTGTGGATCATTTTAACACTCTAACTACCCCACATAGCAGTAATTTTTGAATCTATTTTAAAAAAAGGTAAAAAACACTTCTAAAAAGTGGGATGACGGGAATGAAATGTTATACAAAAATGTAAGCCATACAATTTTACTAGAATTAAAAAAAAAAATTAGTAGTTAAGTGGAAGAGAAAGGACGAAATTATAAAGGAAGAAAGCACCAAAGCATACAACTAATGTAATTTCCTGTTCACTGTAAATAATTTGTGTTTTTGTCGTTTTTACATTGAACAGAATTTTATATAAAAAGATGTAATTATGTTCTTTATTTATTCATTCATTCATTTCACAAAGTAGATATTAACAATTTTGATGAACTTTGAATCAAAGTAAACATTAATTAGTTTTTAAATTATTTATCATTGCAATTAGGTTTAAACGAAAGTTACCCATATTTCACCTTTTATGGCTGAACCCAAACGGCAACAAATGGGCGTGTGAGTCTTTGAATACCCTTCAAGTATGCTCGCAAACCAAATATTAATATAACAGACTATTCACGCACCACTTACGTAAGTAATTCCTTAAGACATTTTAACATAGAATAATCGATAGATTTTGTTGAAGGAAAAATTATTCATTTAGAAAACAAACTTAAAAATAAAACTATCCAAAAAATGAAGTAATCAAAACAAATTATAATCACGCAAACGCTTGAAAGTACGTACGAGTATCCCACCTTTAACTCTATTTTTTTATTATTATATTAATGTGACAAAAGAAGCATTTTATATGTACAGATTTTTTTGATATGTTTAAAATAAATCCGAAACGGATTTAGATTATGTAGGTAAGTTAAATCTGAAATCTACTGTAAAAATAAATTGATTTTTTTGCGCGACTCGTATTAAACTATTTAAATATATAATTCTTGTTGGCGACAGAAATTCACAAAAGAAACTGAAGAAAAAGGAAAAAAATCGCTGGTTAAAATATGATAATACATCTTCGCTAAACTAAACACTAAGAAGCCTACCTTCCTTTCGATTCCCTCCGATAGCGATGAAGATTGGATGATAGAGGCGGAAATATAAAAAAAAATCTTACGTTTAAGTGTCGGCCCAGAATAAGAACGCGACATACAACGATTGTTGCTGTGAGAGAAAACGTGTGGAAAATAAGGACGTACGACGGTGACTGCAAAAACTGTCATAGTTATTTTATTGTAAAGAGTACCGTACAGATTATTTCTTCTCCAATTATTTTTTGGTTTTTATATTTTCATTTTATAAAAAACAAAGAAATAATTATATTAATACAAATTTAGAAACGAACATACTAAGTTAATCTATAGTACAATGTTCATTCGCTAGTACATAATGAGAAGACTGCCATAACTTCAAAAAAACCATTTCAAGATAAATGCATTTAAAGTTTTTAATTTAGCCTAACTGCTGAGTAAAATACAAAACACCTTTGGTAACAATTTTTGATATGTTTTAGATTTCTGCATCATTAAATCAAAATTCCTGTTTTTTAGTTATGTCGGTCTTTTCGCAAATGAGCGATATGATTATTGTTTACAACAATTTTTAAAATGCGAGTACTCTGTTAAGAGAAATATAAACAAAAAAAAAAGAGAATAAGAAAAAAACGTTTTGAAAATAAATTAGATTCTATTTCAAAATTGCAACGCTCGAAATAATATAATTTTTTTTATTTGCATTGGTGTCAACTATCGGTAATGAAATTTCAATGGTAATGAAAAATTTCCAAAAATGATTTTAACTCTACAAATATGTGATTAGACCGCCATATTTTTACAAAATTTGTATTCGTGCATATTCTGAATTCCACTTTTAGGTGAAAGTGAATGTTTCATAAATTTTTTTCTCAATTTCCCACCAAAAATAAATGGAAGTGATTCTTAAGGAATCACTTCACTGCTTCTTTTTCTCTTCTTTTGCTACTTTTTTTGCTGGGTTCTTTTTGTTTCGTTGAAAATTTAAGTGAATTATGATTCTATAGGGGGCATTTAATTCAGTAAAGTTGAAATCGAATCAAATAAAACTTTGCAGTACAGTGACAAATTGAACATTTGGGGCCACCTTCGTACAAAAGCTGTTTTCGTATATGGACTTCACTGATACGCGAAATAGAACATATATATTGTTTGCCCTGCTATGTATTTACTTACAAACACATAATTCATTTGGTAGCTTTTGTTGTTTTTAATATTTTAATAAATTAAAAATACAAATTTTTAAATATTTGTATGACAAAAAGAAAACCATTAATTTTTAAGACTTGGCATCATTTTTATACATTCTTAATTTTTAAGCCGCTATATATTTAGCAAGTCTAAAAAAACAAACCTTTTGTATTAAAAATTACATATTTTGATAAAATATTTCATTAAAGTCAGACCAATGAAAATTAAAGGTGCCGAAAATTAAAATTTTTAGAAAAATTTATACAAAATATTTTATTAAAAATAGGCTTTTATGAAACGCGTTGGTTTTATAAATTACAATTCAATATATCAGTAAAAACTCGTAATATATGCAAAAATAATACTACCACTTTTTATTTTACATCAAGGACTTTTTGACACATTTTTATTGACCATCTAGCACCTTTTCACATTTCTGATATGGCAACAAAAAGTATTCAATATTTAGTCCCGGTTTACATACAACAATTCCTATTGCAGCTATTCTGAGTATACAGGAGAGGAGGAAAGAAGAACGGAAAGGGGTACAGACTTGCTTGTACTCGCAATTCTCTTGTGTTTTATACACTTACCAAAAAAAGTCTGTAATGGCAACTGAAAATTTTGCTGTTATTATGGGAAATTTTATTTTGTGTTAATCTTAGCAACACATGTCTGCTAACGTGTAGTACAATGAAAGTAGTAGGGAAGTTAGTAGGCGCTACTAAGTTTTAATAAACTTTTGGTAATTTAAATTTAAAATCGGTTTCCTAAAATCAGAAAAAAATTACTAAATATTATTAATATTAGTACAATCAAATTAGTGTACAAAATTAGTAAGCGCTACTAAATTTTTAGTAAATTGCTGTAAACTTAATGAATTGTAAAGTATATCAAAATTTTAATTTATAAAAAAATATTATTTTAATATTTAATAAATTAACTTAATTTTTTAGATACACTTGTTATAATTAAAGCTGCTAATTCCTTTTATTTCATTTATATTTTTTTAAAGTATTTAAGACAAAATTAAAAAAAAAATCGAAGACTTCAAAAATGGTAAAAACATAAACGAATTTATCATTTTGTTTTAATATGCTAATTTTTGTTTTGAAAAATATTTATAGCAAATCTTTTGGATTTTAAGATCAAATTTTAATTGTTTTAAAGGCTGATTTTTAGAACTAAAAAAGGTATGTCCTATTTTTGGACATGATTCGGTTGTGAATAGTATTTTCACTTCCGGTCCCTTTTTTAAACTATGAAGCATTTTAAGGCAATTTAAGTTAGTAAGTATAAGTTTTAATTATTAGAAATAAAATTTCCTTCAATATCCACTTTTTTTAAATTAATAAATTGTTTTTCTAATTTTAACAAATCGGTTTTAAAATTTTGTAAGTTAGCAACAAAAATTGGTAAATATTATGTTATTTGTAAAATGTAAATAGCAAAAAAGTTTACTAAATAATATTTTTTTTTACTAAAAATCAGTACAAAAATAGTAAAGCGGTATTGAAAACCGTTAAGAGATTTTTTTACTAACTTTTTTTGTCTGAGTGTATATTATGTAAAATATATTAAAATTGCAAAAAGTGACTCTCGCAGTGCGGACACGAATGCAAGTTGAAAAGAGAATTAAAAAAAAATGCTGATACATAAATTGCTGTATGTAAACTGGGACATTGAATGAAATTCCCTCTCACGGTAAATTTTTCATTCTCTTTGGTTGTTGGTATGGCAAAGCAGAAACTTGGTTATGTTGAATTTGGCGAAGAGAAGTTCTGATACTCCATATGTGTTATAAAGTATTTTAACAAATTTTTCCTGAAAACAGGAAGCGATCTATTTTTAAGGACAACGAGAGGTGAATTAATAAATAATATCTGAATTATAATATTTATGACTAGAACTATGAGTAAAAATTTTAATGTAATTTATGAATTAAACGATGAGAAACAAAATTAGTTTTCTATTTGCAGTAAAATTTTATATTTTTTTTTCTCTGTAACTGAGATGATTATTTTCTAAACTCTTTGGTGCGACGTATACCATGTAAGAGATGAATAATTAATTGAAACACCATTTATGATAAACGAACCTAAGGTTCTAGAAAAAAGTTTTCTTTTTATTTTTTATTGACACTTTTATGTCTCAATGTTTAATGTATACATTCAAACATTCACATTTAAAATATCGTCGTACGTCTGCATACTGAATAATATAAATTGTATCTTTAAGATAAAAAAAAAAGTACATGCACAATAAACAGAAAAAAATGAAAAAAGTAATAATAAATGTTTGCTTATAAAAACACATTCAGTTCTTGTTCAATAAGAATAATATCTGTATGTATAATATCATGATATACATCTACACAATCAGATGATTTTTTGTATGTGAACGAGTATAAGTACTAGTAGAGACTTGTACTGCAAGTAGCATGTAAAGTATGTATGTATGATTGTGTAAATTTAAATTGTATTTAAAAAAAAAAAATTAAATGAAATGAGTTAAAAATGTATAAATAGTAAAATTTTATGTTTGTTGAATATATTCATCCACAGAAGTTTTGATCAAATGATAAGTGTTGTCTAATGGTTTGTATTTTAATCTATATAATCAGTCTTCCACGGTCACGTCTAGTAGTTTCTTTTTTTTTTTGAGTTTACAAAAAACTGACATCAATTCAATTGTTTGCTGCTTCAGTGCCAGCCTGTACGTGTAGGATCATCTCAAATGGATCCCACTCCAAATCGGTTTCATTTTTAACACGTCTTCGTGTACTGGTAACAATTGCATGACCTGGCAATAGTCCCACTAGACCACCATTAGGATGTGAATTGTGTACAGTGAGTTCACCATTCTCATCACACATGCTCAATTGTGGATGTTGAAGATGATGCTGCGACTGATGATGTTCGTGTTGTTGTTGTGGTTGTTGCTGCTGTTGTTCAGCCGGCAGATGGAGTGTAGTGGGTGGAGAAGCCAATGTTGTGTTAACATCTGATGTAGTGGTGGAACGTATATAACGTATTTGTTGTTGCGGACTATGAATTTGATGCTGGTGATGTTGTTGCTGTTGCAGTTGCTGTTCATGCTGCTGCTGATGATGGTGATGATTTAATAATTGTTGTTTTTCACTAACAATTCCCTGTATATGCTCACGAGTTTGCTCCCGTTCGTCAACCTTTTTAGCTAAAATTTCACGCATAAACGACATGCGTTCAAAATGTTCCCAAGTCGAGTGAAAAGATTCTTGGGAATAACGAGCATGACGTTCCTTTTGTAACTCATCCACAAAACGTTGTTTAATAATTGACCATCTTGTTTGGACTAAACCTGTAATAAATAGACATTATTTTGTGACAAAAGTTAAAGAAGGTAATTGAAAGTTAATGCATACTTGAAGTTAAACCTAATTCAATAGCAACTTCCTTCCAAACAGCCGAAGTACGATTTTGCCCTTGTTTAACTTCCTTTTGTCTACCAGCCCATAATATAGGACGATCTTTGATGGCATCAATTATTCGGCCCCTCATGCTATTATTTAGAGAACCTGGTCGTCCTGGTTTACGCAAAGGCGTAGTAGTTGTTTCCACAGTCACAGCAGCTGGTGGTACCAAACCTGTAAAGCCGGTAAACGGTGTAGTCTCTACACTAACTTCTGCTTGGGGTGCAACTGGTGGCAGCCATGTAAAACTTCCACTAGGTCTACCACGACCCTGTGGTTGTGGTAGCGGCGGCGGTGATGGCAAACTTTCTGGGACCTCAGCTGCATCGGAATTTGTTGTGCCAGATGCACCTACTATTTTTGCTACTGTGATATTATACATAAAAGACATGGGTTCAAAATGTTCCCATTTAGTGGTAAAACGTTCTTTATGTAAAATTTGTCGATGCACCAAATTGTGATAGTGATATTTCATTTGGCTCCATATCGATTGAAGCTTAACTAAAACCGCAAAGAGAGAGAATAACAGACAAATATTGATTAATAGAGATATAAAGAGAGAGAGAGAACACATTTATTTAAGAAACAGTGTATAAATGATACTTACCGGTGGGGACATGACCTCCAAATTGATCTGCTATCTCATTCCACATGGGAGCCGTAACACTACGGCACATGTGCAGCTTATTATTTGAGTCCCAAATCTCTGGATATTTTTTAATTGCCTTTAGCAATTGGGCTCGATTAACAAAAGGATCTTCTTTTGGCATTTTGGCAATTAAACTAATATCACAACCTTGCACACACACACACAATAAAAAACTTTCTTATATACCCACATTAAAACGATGAATTAAAAGAATCCTTATTAATTATACGCGCCGTAAGACACCGGTCGCAACGCGTCCTTTGACATCAATTATCGGCGAATAACTAAAAACAAAATTTGCGAGAATATGCGAACTGCAAATGAAAAAGCACTATATGATTGGGGAAAATAGAGAAACTCAACAACATATATAAAGCGCCACAACAAAAAAAATAAAAAACAGACTATATAATACAACAGCACACATAAACAAAGCGAAATACAGAACAAAACGAAAGAAAATCAAGCAAAAATATATATATATATATATATATATATATATATATATATATATGTATAAAAAAGCACACACAAAATACTTACGATATAAGAAACCAAAGGCAGTAGTATAGTGTAGTACCCAGTACTACTAGTAAATGGTTTGAATGCGCTCAGATTCGAAATAACAGAGTAAACTTAAGTGTACACAGAGCATAGTAGAGAACAGAGTAGTTGAAATGTATATAAAAATTAAATATGTACAAAAACAAACTAAAATCAGACAATATAAACACATAAGAGAACTGGTAAAAAATATATACAACTTTACATACTATGCATACACCAAACTAACCTACCTATCGTCGTTGCTGTTGTTACTCGTCACCATCATCCTCTTCATCATCAACATCACCATCATCTTTACCATCGCTATTGTGCTCAGTGTTACCAGGTCTGACGATTTTTCATCATATGGATGATTTTTACCAGCAACAATTACTAACCGACGATGTTTTTTCTTCAAAATTAAAAATTTTTCATCGAATACCTACAAGAAGAGTATAGAAATGTGGTATTTCTCATTCTCTGATTCTAAAATCTTCTAGTTTTCCGCTCAGGGATACACTAAACGACATAACATGTACGTTTTTTGTTGCTGCCGATCAATCCTCGGAAAAGACTTCTGCTGTAAGCTTATTCCACATACGAGCGGTTCCAATTTTCTCTGTAATGCGATTCATTTGAAAATCGACCAAAAACGGATGAGATTTACTGGAGAAGCGTGTGTTGTGAATAAAATCACAAGCCCTATAGATAAGTTAACTTATTTGAGCAGAATAATTACCGTGATACTATCGACCAGTGTTACCCAACCGGTATTCCGACGATGCTCCAAGGAGTCGTTTATGAGCTCCGACTCTCTGCTTTGCACGCAATCCACAAAATCCAAAAGAGATTTTGAAAACCCTGCTTATATATGGAAGTTTTATTCCATATTCGGTCGAGTAAAGGAGGTATAAATAGTAAGAAAGGTTAAGAAAGGCAAGACACTTGAATGCCTCTCTCGACACTTTAATAACATAATTTTTCCAGTCAACATCACATTGAATTCTTATGCCAAGAGTAAAAATAGCGTACGATTTCTCAATATTCTACCACCCATGTATAGAGTTGCCCCATGCCTTATGAGCCAACAAACCATATGGAACTTGTGTGCATTAAAATCGACCCTATTCACACGACCCCTGAAATTGTTATTAGGTTCCCATTGAGCATGTCATTTATAATCTGCCTTTTGCCCTCCAACATCTAAAAGGCTTGGACTATGATCGATTAAATCTAAATGATAGGATTCGAAGAAAGATAAGAAATTAGGAAGGAGAAAGAACGTAAACTTGCGGTACCCCTGCATTTAACTAAAACTCATTGGATGTGACCCCATCTATACAAATTCTTCTAGTCTATCCCTGAGAAAACTCGATATGAACCGAGGGACGTTATCACTGACACCAAAAGCAATAAACTTTGATACGAGAGCTGTATGCCACATACAATAAAATGCCAGGGCTACCACTTTTTAATTCTGTGAATGCCATCAGGATTCTACAAAAGCCGCCGTTTAGAAGTGAATTGATCTCTAGATAATTAATCATACTCTCCATAACATAAGGGAGTGCAGAGCAGATTGCAATCGGGTGGTAATTGTCAGGGTAGTTAGCCACAATTTTAGGGTTTGGCTGAACATTGGGAACTTTCGAACAGAAAGGAAATTACCCGTACCGTACGAAGTACTGAAGACGGTTGCCTATGAACGCAACAGCGTCGAAGAGTATCAGTGCGGATATGTCATCCGGGCCAGCTGATTTGCTAACGTCGAGATTCGCAAGAACTCTTTTAAAGGCTCTAGCTCCAAAGGCATATTATGGGATAATCTTTTGATTGCTTTCAGGTAGAAACGACTTTCATTAAATATTTTGTCATCCTTTTTCTTTACCCAAGGAGAAGCAAGAATTTTGGCGCTGTTCATGTAGAAACACAGTACTTTGGCATATTATGTTCTCTTCGTTTTACGCAACAGGTCAGTATTGACGTTAATAACACACGTCAATCACTGAATGGTTCATCTCTATATTCGGGCATATACAAAATGTACTGTGAAGGAAAAAAAAATTCCTTCCAAGCTAAATCACGCGGTCAACCAATTTCGCAGCGGCATTAACATTTGTATCTAAAAAACAAAGTTTCCGATAAAAACCATTTGCACCATTTTTCAAGGCTTTACACTCAAAAAAAATGAACTAGAATTTAGAAAAATTTACTTTTTTAGAGGAAAAATTGAATTAATAAAATTTTCCTTGAAATTAAGAAACAAATTTTACTTAATATTTGGTCAAAATTTTTAAATTATAGAAAAATTTTACTACTGGGAAGTAAATTTTTATTAGAAAACAGAAAAATTTCCTCCTAATTAGTTCATACATTATCTTAAATTGTACTGTTAGTTAGGAAATGTTTCCTTGGTTTTAAGAAAAATTTTATTTTATTTAAGTTCATTAGATACTTTTTTTTACTTAAAACTAGGACTTAACTCCCTAAAAATAAGAAAATATTTTCTAACAACAAGTTAAATAGCACTTCTTTTAACTGAAAATTATCCTTATCTTCTGCTTCTATGGTAAAGGTAATATATTTTAACATATATTTAAAAGTACTTTACACTAACTGAGTAAGTATTTTCCCACTTTCGGAGGACTCCCGCTTTGTGAGGACACTGCTCTTAACAAGCTTTTTGCTATACAATTTTGTCTTAAAACTAAATTGAATTATACTAAATTCATGTATTTAAAATATAAATTAAATTTCATTAGCAAAAAGGTAAACAAATTAAAAAAATATACTGCAGGATATCCTGGAACGTAATAAATTTTGACAAAGTCAGATCCTTTTCGTAGTTAATAAACGGTTCTGCTTGAGAGAACTACAAAAAGGACGTGTCACACACGGCATCTATGCCTAAGGAACACTGGGGGTCCTTTGTCTTCTTAAATTAACTAATTTAAGGAAATTGTTGCAAAAATACAAAATATCAGTTACATTTCTTGTTATAATTGGAAAATGGAAAAGTCATTAGTTTATTTTATGGGATTTTTAGCTTAAACTTTATTTGACATATACAAATGTAAGCTTTTTTATTATTAAGTGAAAGAAATAGTTCGATAAATATAAAGTTTAAAAAGCGCTACGTCAATTATAGGAAAGCCATTATTCCGTAATGTATAAAACCGCAAATCCGAAATTTTTTACCCTTTGCTAACAAAATTTTAAAATATATTTTAAGCTAATTTAGATTCAATATTTAAGACTGTTAAGATAAGAGATGGGCACGCGAGAAATTTTTGACTCACGCTCACGCACGATCACGAACCAAAAATTACAATCATGCACGATAGTTTTTTTAAATGGTTACTTTAATTTCTTTTATTTAATAGTATTTTTTGAAAATTTGGAAAACTAACTGGTTTGTTTTTAATTGATAGTTTTTTTGGAATAGAATATTAAAAATAATTTAAACGTTTTCCAACAAAAAAAAAATCCTATTCCAAATTTTATTATTTTTTAAAAATTAGAAAACTTTTACTTGAAAAAAAGAATATTTTATTAAAATTTTTAAAATTTATCTGAACTGAGTTGCATGAAAATTTTCCTTAGAAATAGTTTATCAGTTTCTAAAATCATGTATATTTTTATTATTATATAAGAAAAAATGTATTACTTTTTGTATTTAATTGTCTGAACTTATTTTTAGAAAATAATTCTTCAAAATTAGAAAGAGGTATACTTAAAAAGTTAATTTGGAAATGGCTTTCTAAAATTTAGTTAATTTTACTTCTCGCGAACAAAAAATGAACACACATTAAGTTCAAGTACTTTCTCGATTTAAGTTAGACACATTTTTTGAAACTTAATTTTAAAACTTAATTTTATTACATTTGAGTATGCAATTTTTTAAAACTAAGATGTTTTTTCTAAAAATTAATAAATTTTTATTTAACTGACTTGTTTTTTTTTTTCTAAAATCAAGAAATATTACTTAGGAAAAATATGAACTCTTTCTGAGTATATAAACTATTTCGTTTTTCCTCAAACTAAGGAATTTTTATTCTTTTTAAAAAAATTTTTTTAACTTTGAATAAAATTTTACTTAAATTAAGGACAATTTATAAACTATTTTAAAGGAAATTTTAATTACATTTTAGTTCATGTCTTTTTTTTTTGTGTGTATTCTTCTTTTTATTTATTATATTTAAATTATAAATCTACATATCTTAAATTTTTGTAATTTCATGGCTTCCATAACTTTTTCTAATGATTTTTCAAAGCAACCCAAAACGGCGACGCTGTCTCAAACTAGGATGATATTCGCCGGTAGTGCATAATTGTCGATATTTTTCTGATTGAAATAAATAAACTATAATGAGTTCTTTTCAATATCTTATTCCTTATTATCAATAAATCAATGCCTTACATTGAATAAAAAATAATACTAACAAGTGTCGCTCTTCGAGCAATTAGTCTTCATACCTATCTGTATACAAAAGTATTGATGAAGCGTACATGTAATACCGCATTATGGTCATCCTTGTGAAATAGAGACAAAAATAGAATGAGTTGAACTAATTTGTAATTTTTAGGTGGTGAGATTTGTTTAATGTAAAACTACTTGTGTTGATTGCAGCATTTGCTGACGTCAGTTTAAAAACCCAATTAAAATTGCACTAAAACAACAACAGAAAATAGTCTAGTTATTTAGTGAACGCTGTGATGGATTTGTCGGTTGGCAAAAACCATCATCTGATTTTTCTTCCTATAATTTTTGTTCAAAGTGAAAACGCATTTGGTATTTAACTAATTTTTTTACGGGCACTTATAGATTTTGTTTTGATTACTTGTAGAAAATTATGTCTGACAAATGGTCGGCTTCGGCGTTTATACAAATTTGGGCACTTTTGATTAAATTTTGCAAATCTGTGCCCATCATTTGTTCTTTAATTAATGCAAGATGCAGGGCTTTTTCGCATACACTAACGACTTCAAAAATCCCCCTATGAAGAAGTCCGGGACAGTCTAAACGGGAGATCTGGCTGTTCAAGCCAAATTACCGAAACGCTAGATAATAAGCGCTAAGAAGGATTCTTCAAAATACGTATTGGGTCGCATGCAGAATGACAAGAGGCCCCGTTCTGTTGGAACCACATGTCATTTAAATTCAAATTGTCAACTTATAGTAAGAAAAATTCAGTCAGCATGGCTCTATAGCGGTTGCCGTGCACCGCGTTACCGTTGGCTCCTTCGAAAACATAAGGAATTTTTTATGCCTCTTAACATCAGAAAAATGGGTTTGGTGCATGTGCCGCACTGGCGAAAGATCCCACCTCTACCATTTGTCCAATTATTATTATTTTTTTTTTCTTATAACCTGTATATAATAGAGCCTCCCATTACCCGTTTTACGGTACTTTTTTAGTTATATTTTATTTTAATTGCATAACAGAAAATTTGCTACAATTTATAGTAAGAATTAAGTTTAGCTTATTTCTGCAAAGTTTTTGTTCATTGTGAGCCAATTCATAAAAACTCCAGACATGGCACCGCGTATTTTATACAAATAAATAAAAAGTGGAGGACTTTCTGAATTCAAGAGCCAGTTTCGAAAAATTTTTGCCCCACTACTTAACTAAATTTGATAAAATTTTTGTCTAAATTGTTGTTTCTACAAAATTTTATGTTTTGTAAACCAGGTAGACTGTAAAAACCAGTCAATCGGCTTAAAAGACCGATCTAACCGGTCTTTCGGTCGACCGCAAAACCGGTTATATTATATACATAACTTTCCTTTCTTAACTTTTCGAAAAATTTCAGTTGTAATGGCCATGACTTCATTACGAATATTGGTTTGGTTCTTGGTTTGTTAACATGTTCTTTTTATTCCAAATATCCCCAAAAAAAACAGTCACGAGCAGTAAAATCCGGTGAACGTGGAGGGCAGTAAAAATCGCTGGTGCGCGCATAACAGATTCGCTGCATGTACCTGTTTAAAAAAAAATCTAATTATTTTTATGCGTTGTTTCATAGTGTATTAAATTCCGCAAGTCTCCTCTATAATATGCTGAACAAAAATAGTAAAAGGGTGTAGCTTATTTTGTGCCACTTAGTGTTTCACAAAAATTTGTATGAATGTATGTCTCAAAATTAGGACATTACAACTTATTTTTACATGGTGGCCCAAAATGTATAACTCTATCGGAAGATGCTATATCTTTTGCAAATGACGGTAATTGTAAGTTTTATTTTAATATATATGAGATACAGAATACACATCGACAAGCAATTGAACGCTATACCCCTCAAGTAAAAAAGTAAATTCTTTAACTTTTGATGGAGTTATCCCATTTTAGTGCGGCTTTTTTATTGGATGGATAAAAAATTTAGCTTTCATTTATGATATCATCCAAAAAAAAAAAAATTAAGTAAAAACAAAAATATTTTGAAAGTGTTTTACTTTCATACCACGTGTTTTTGCTTAATTTCAGAACGAAACTGAAATCTTGTGACGAATTTGCTTTCATAGTTTTTTTTTTTTTTTTGAAAGTACAAATATAATTTAGTCAGATGAAAAAAACATATTTTGTGTCAAAATTTTTTTTATATACGTTATTTTTAATTCGATTTTTGTGTATAATTTTAGTGGAAATAATCTTTTTTAAATAAACATAAACATTGTCTCCTAGGTGAAATTTTGATGTATGATCATATATGGCCACATATGTATGTATATAGGTTTATATATTATTCCATATATGCTCTGGTTCGAAATATATATATATATATATATATATATATATATACGAATATGCCCACATATGGACATGTATGAATGTTCATATATGGACATATATGAACCCGATGTACAAAATGGGTTTAAACTTTGCAGAAATAGTCTAGACATAAATTCGACATCTGTGCAGGTCGTGGAATAAAAATGTTCGGAAAATCGCAATAGAATACAAAAAGTACTGCGTTTTTCATACACTTACATGAAAATGTTCTAAAGTTAGGTAAAATTGAACACCCGTCGGGCAAAATATTTAACGGTTTTGGGATATCTCGTTTAGTTTTCGAGTTATAAGTGAAATACCAAATAAATTTTATTTTGAGTCTAGCCAAAAAAATTTAAAATTTTATTTTGCTATATAGGCTTTTTAACGATTTAGCTTTATCTCGCCTACTTTTCACGGTATGGGGGAAAAAAGACCGTCACATTTTTATGTAAATATATTGAAAACGCATTACTCTTTGGTGTGATTTTTTTGTTCCACGACCTTCAAAAATGTCTATAGCTTTTGGTCGTGTTTATGTCGAGAATATTTTTGCACAGTTTTAACCTATTTGGAGCTTAGGTGAAGAATGCTTTACTACTATCCGAAAAAGACTGCGATTTTCATGTAAATATACGGAAATCGCAGTACTTTCTAAATTTCATTGTGTTTTTCAGAATATTTTTGTTTCACGACCTTAAAAATTTTCTATAGTTTTTGGTCGAATTTATGTCTGAACAATTTCTGCAAAGATTTAACCCGGAAAAGACTATTACATTTTTATACGAAAAATCAACTAACTGTAGTTTTTTTCATATAAAAAAATTCTTTTTAGGATTTTTTTGGGTACTTTTTTTGTACCGTAAGATCGGCTAGACCGATTGACCAGATATGATAACCAGTCGGACGGAATAATCGGAGACCGATCTTCCCGGTTAACCAGTCTTGACCGTAGGCTCTATTTTGAACATATACTTTATATTATAAACGGTATCACTCATACGTCTCCAGCAACAATTAAAAAGATTGAACAGTGTGATATTATTAATTCATTAATCATACGTTTACTCATTAGTGTAGCAGAAAATCAATCAAATATTAAAAAGCTTTTTTTTTCCAAAATCATATTGTTGTAATTTAATATTTTACTTGTAAGCCATACTTGAAAGAGTTACGCTCTGTTTTTAAAACAAAAAAGTTTGTAAATATTAGTTAAAGTTTTATTAATTTGTATCCAAATTGAAGTATGAAATTATAGGAATTTAAACACGCTTTTGTATTAACCCATAAAAATAAACTCATACTTGGTATTCACAATTTACTTTTGAAACTGAGGGCTTGGGTAGCTTCAATAAACATCTACTCACCTAGTGCTTTCAGTACATATTCCCAAATCCCATTCAATTCCGTTAAAAATTGGTCCTGGTTAAGAGAGCTATAAATAAATTTGAGCAATTCGCAACCGGCATTGGATTTTGTAAGTTGTATTGAAATATACTATACAAATATTTTGTTGTGAACAATCATTTGTATTTTCATGTTGTAAAACGTCAAATAGTAATGAAGAAGAATACAATTTTTTATAAGCTTGTAGAAACAAGAAGAAAAAATAAAAATAAAGGTGAAAGTAAAAAAAGGCATTCACTTAAAACTGATATGTTATGATACACAATACAAAATTTAATAAACACAGCAAATGAAGTTGTAAATTACCAACAACAATTTTACAATAATGTAAAGTGATACAACAGATACAACAATACAATACAAACAAATATATTTCAAAATCTGTTGACTCCTTTCCTGAACAATTATTGGATATTATAATTTCTGCAAAAATATCTAATAGACAAACACTTTCCACCCATACGTCCAAGTCCCATTCAGGTATATTCGAAATTGGACATTGAGCCTCCTAAATCTAATATGTTACAATGTTATCGTATTTTGATTGGATTAAGTGCAATATTGCTCTTGATATCGTGCAATATTGCTGTTTTTAATTTCTAAACAAAAATCCTTTAATTTTGCTTAAAAAGTTTAACGAATCGATCTAAAGGGTGGTTAAATTTTAAGGGCCGATGTTGAAAGTGAACCACACCTAAACTTCAAGTTTTTTTCTGCATTTCATTTGACATTTTTCAATTTTAGACTAATTAACTTTAAACCATGGAAAGATATACAATCGAGCAACGCGTTAAAGTTATTCAGGCTTATGAAAATGGGCGTTCAAATCAAAATGCATTTCGTGCACTTCGTGATTTTTTTTTGAGTCATTATAATCTACCAAATGTGTCCACAATCGAGAGAATTGTGGGCAAATTTCAGCACATCGGGTCTGTGAAAACACCTGTGCATGCTCGCCCAGTTCGTTCTGCGGAAAACATTGTTGTTGTTCGCGATAGTGTGTCATGAGGTCGGCCAAGCATTTACTGTGAATGGTGTTCGCTATCGCGAGATGATAACGAAGTTATTGTTTCCAGGAATTGAGGATATGACCCTGGACAATATGTGGTTTCAACAGGACGGTGCCACTTATCACACAGCTAACGAAACAATGGCTCTTTTGCGCGACAAATTCAATGGCCGTGTTATCTCACGTGGTGGCGATGTCAATTGGCCGTCCTGATCATGTTATTGGTCACCGTTGGACTTCTTTCTTTGGGGTTATTTGAAAGAAAAGGTGTACGTCGATAAGCCAGCAACAATTCAAGAGCTAAGGGATGAGATAATTCGGCACATTAACGGCATTGAACCTCAATTATGCCTTAGCGTCATCGAAAATTTGGACCATTGGATGGAGGTGTGCCGCTGAGGTCGCGGCAACCATTTGGCCGATATTTTGTTCCATACATAATTGAACCGTACCATATTATCATAATAAAAATAAAATAAATAATTTGTGTTTTATTCAAAATCAACATCGGCCCTTAAAATTTAACCACCCTTTATATATGATATATATGTGTGAAAATTCGTCCAAAAATGCTTATACGAGTATTTGGAAAAGTTTTGCTCATTTGAGTCAAATATGTACTCAAATATGAATATTTTGTGGGCAGCATTTGCAGATATAAAATTTTTGCAAATCGACTTTTGCCAATGTAAACTCTACGATCGCCTTGAGAAATTAGACATATTTGGTAAATCGCGCATGATTGGCTTAATATATATTTTTTTTTCAAATACACATCTGAGCAGAAAGCTAAATATAATTGTTTTTGTTAATTGACCCTATGTTTATACCATACACAGAGAGAACAGATTCGTTGTGATAACCGAATTTATTGCCAACCGAATAACGGTTTACGATTATGTCTACCATATTAGAACAGCATTTTCTGTACATTCGGCCAAGTTTTTTTTTTGAAATTACTATCTATAAAATTAAACACGGTTTTTATTTTTATTCAGTTCTTTTTTCACTTTTAATACATTTTTAAATGAAAATAAAAATAAAATGAAAAAATAAGAAATCTTAAACCTAATGACCATTATATATAATCGAGCCTTTTCACTAAAGTACATTTTCAAAGGACATTTTGATAACAAAATCGCAGATTAAAATAATATCCTACACTAAAGAATTTTTCAGAAAAATTGCAATTTTTATATATATTAAAAAGTCAATTTGTAAATTGTTCCAATACAATTTTATTATTAAGAATTGTACGATAATTTAAATAACTTATTTTCGCGTATTATTTAATTTTCTTTGAAATTTCCAAAGGTACGAGTATATGTAGTTCATTGGATGCAAAAGTGCCTCCATACGGATGTTATTTTAAGATTTTTTTCACAAAATTTATAAATATTTTAATTTTTTGCATTATTTTTTCTTCATCAAAAATCAAGGTATTGGTATTTACAAATTTCGTTTTCGAGTAGCAAACAATAAATTAAAAAAATTATGAAAACAAAAATATCCACCTAAAAAAATAAATTTGCTTGTCCACAAGAAGTGTTTCCAATTATTCGACCCTGTCGGTTAATCGGCTAGGCCATTATTCGAAAAATGAAGAAAATTTATTAATCCGTTATTCGGGTCGATTAAACGGACCCTGTCTATTAATAGATATTCGCCTGTCTATTAATAAATATTCTATTTACAGAATGTCTATTAATAGAATATTGTAATCCGTAAAGAGAAAAGCAATCAATAATTACAAAAAAAATTCAGAATTTCAAAATAAATGTCGGTATTTACAACAGTATTAAAAATGAATAAAAGTGATTGCAACTGAAACTACAAAAATTCGGCTGACAATAAATTTGGTTTCAACTATTGTTGTTTTCTCGAGTACAAAATGTAAACAAATAAATTTATATTATTTTCCCTCTAGAATATTTTAGAGTTTCAAAGATCTGTGAGTTGGGCCACTGCGTAATTTTCCTGTTAGTATTTTTTTTATGTTTTGGCAGCATGGCATTTTGGGTCATCGAAATGCACCATAAAAACAAAAGCATGCTAAAATCACAAAGTTGACATCACTCTAGAGCACCCCTTCTTTTGTGAGAATCCTTAAGATAGAAGAAAATGTTTTCAAGTATCTGCGTCTTTTCTACTCGCGCTCTTGAAAAATGTATTTGTATGACATTAAGTGGTTGCGTATTTGTTTACTCGCTAGAACGCTTTTTTTCTATGCTTCAAATTGCGTCTTTAACGTACTGTAATCATACATCCATACATCAATGTCATCAACTCTCAGCCATAACAAAAGAAAATTTTGGAAACGTCGTAACATATTTTTTCATCACTTTACAAGGAAGCTCACTGGGAACAGACCTTTAAAAACATAATTCCTTAAATCAATTTTCAAATCTGATTTTAATTTTGACCAATTAATTCGCGAATTAATTTTTCTGATTGAATTGTTTACTCCCATAATTCAATCTTTATCTTATTAGAAGAATCAAGTTGATTTAAATAATTCTTTTCATAAATCAAACGAAATAACTCGATTTGAATAATTCAATTTTAAATCAAAGAATAAAATCGATTCAAAAAAAGAATTATATTTTGATTCGCGAATTAAAATAATTTTAAATCACATTTAATTTTAAACCCTAAGGGTTTCATGGACTTTTTATTAAACAGCCTTCTCGGGATGTCTTCCGGACCTGGGCCATTTTTATTATTGCAGTATATAAAAACTGTCCTGGAGCAAAAATTTTGTCCGTTTTGCCCTATCTGGCTTAGTTTTCGAGCTTAGTTTTCGAGATACCGACAATTTTAAAAAAATGGGCATTTTATAAAATGGCGAATATCTCGGAAACTAAGCGAGATAGCGCAAAACGGAAAAAAATTTTGAAAAGCTGAGCAAAGGTTATCCTTCGTTAGAATAGATTCGGTAGGTCCCCGAAGAATTTTCTGGAATTTTTATAAAACAGCTACAGGGTGACTATTTTTGTATTATCAATTTATATGATAATATAAATTAACACACTAATATAAATTAAAACAAATGCGTCACCCTGTGGCTGTTTAAAAAAAATAGATACTTCGGGATGTCTTCCAGACCTGGCATATTTTTATTATTTATCCATTTTGCCCTGTTTCGCTTAGTTTTCGAGATACCGGTCATTTTAAAAAATTACCATCTTACGAAATGGTGAATATATAGAAAACTAAGCGAGATTTGCAGGTCAATTTTAGTGTTCTTTTATTTTACTTTAGTTTGAAAATCCAATAAATTTTTTATTAATTCGAGAATTTAAAAAAGAATTATGTTTGAAATGATTTGATTTAATAGAATCAAGAAAAATTCAAATGAAATTGATTAATCAACTATGATTTTAAATCTGATTTAATAAATTGATTTATAAAATGTTGAATCAACACGCTGATTTACAAAAACAATTATTTTTCGCGAATTAATTCAATAAGGATTTATCTTTTTCAAGGTCTGACTAGGAATAAGATAAAAAAAGTACAATTTACTTGTAACGAAATTATGTTTCATCAAAGTCCCAGTCAAAAACTGCCAGAGGTACAAAAAATGAACTGCTAGCAGACCACTGCATATTCGTCGAATTAAAAATTACTTCTTTGGGACTCTTGACCAGCGTTGGCAAAAAGCGTTTTGCAAATATTTGTTTTACAAATTTTCAGTGGCTTGTTTAAACACGTGGCAAAGATTTTTCTTAGACCACTATGTCAGCGTTTGGAAAAATTATTTTTCCAATACCATTCAGTCAGAATTTTCCAATGGCAGGGCCTTTCTCAAATATGACAAAAGCAGATTCCTTGTGTGGTCTCGCGGACTTTTTTTTGAAAAAAAAAAAAATCCAGATAGTTTTATAATGATGATTAGCCGTAGTCGTTTAAAATAGACGTTAAAATATACACAAAATAATAACCTTTTCTTTAAATTCTATATTAGATTATGATAATTTTCTCTAGTAAAGAAAATGAATTTAAACATTTCTTATTTTTACTATATGAACAGTAGGGTTATAACTTTTTTTGCCAACATCGTCCAGGGCATGGAAAATACTAAGAAGTATAATGCGCTTGCTGTGTGAGCTCTTTTATCTAAATGATTTTAATTTAAAAAATATGATAACTTACTTATTTTTTTTGCAGTTTTCTACTATAATCATTCATACAAAACTGTTCCACAAAGTCCTTAGTTTTTCTACATGGGGTTGGAGATTGCATAATAGAAAAAAAAATACAAAAAGTTATAACCCTTTTTAAACAGTCCTGTTAACATTCCCTACAAACATAAATATTGTGTTTGTAGATTACTCTGTAAGCATTACGGATTTGTTTGAGCACTTAAAGATTTAATCGCACAATAATCGTAAACATTTTCAAATAAAGTTATATTTATGGATCTCACCACCACAATTTAAGTCGTAACACGTTTTCTTGTATCAAAAAATCCGTTGAATCTAATTTCCTTCGGAAGCCCAAAGTAATAATTAAATTTTTTGTATTTTTTATTTACAAGTTTTACAATCTCCAATTCAAAGCACATCCTTTTTGCACAAAATTCTACGCAATTTAAGCCAAAGGGAACCTAGGAAAAATAACCATAAAAATTTAGAGAAAACAATGAAAAGTTAATTTATTTCATTAATTAAACTAAACAAAACTGATGAACATCATCATACAGCACACGGCTTTGAAGCAAGCATTTACTGAACCGCCCCCTGTTCAAACCATGAATTATTGAAACGACCATAAAATTACAACAAAAAAAAAAAATATAAAGAATAAAAGAACCATGGAAGAATATTTACGATTGTGAGAATTTCTGTAAAGGAAAATCTTCACAAAACACACACATAAACTACATACGTTGAGTAAATTATTCGCAGTTAGTTTAATGAGTTGTTGTTGAACTGAAGTATGTTGACAAGCAACCCTCTAAACTGCAGTCGTCATATTGATATTAATAATGGATTGTGTAGCTGTAATATAAATTTAGTAAAGCAAACCAACTTTCATTTCATCCCTTTTATAATGTAAAAAAGTGTATCCATATGAATGCACTGTATTGCCGATTTACTAAATAACTACGTTAATCGGGCACCAGTGATGCCAACTTTCTGAAGATAAAAAAAACGGAACAGAAAATGGTAAATGTTATCGATTTAAAATCTATTCAAGTGACTACCGTTACCCGCACCCAGAAAAAGATTGGTTCGAATTGGATCAAAATCATTAAAATTTATTTGTTAGGACATTATTTTATTTAGAATTACCTTTGATCGATTAATAAAGCAAAAATATTGTATTGGGAAAAGGAACTAGTTGACAGCATGCTAGCTTATCAGTACGGGGGTCGTGGGTTCGATTCTCACCAGAGGCTCTGGTCTGTTTTCGCTACAACGATACAAACAAAAAAACAAAAAAAATCGTTTAGTAATTGTGTACAGTAGAATCAAGCAATCTATTAAAAACTTTTTTATATTCAAAAGTGATAACTACATATAAGTTTTATTCTGACTAATATACCATTGTGGATGCCCGGCCTTTTGAAAAAACCGGTTTCGGTTTTCTTCGAAAAATCGAATTTAAAAAAAAATCGGTTTCAGTTTCGGTTTTTGTAGAAAAAAGCGGTCAACCGGTTTTTTAGATTTTTTTTTAATTTGAATAAAAAGCGTATATAATTTGTTAATTGTTTTTATTACAAACAAAAAAAAAAGAAATTTGATATATATAGAGTAATAAAAATAAAATAATGTATTTCAATGAATGTATTCTTTAAAAAAAAAAAAAAAATATATATATATATATATATATATATATATATATATATATATATATATATATATATATATATATATATATATATATATAATTTTTTTATTAACTTAAAACCAATATTTTTTAATATTATATCTTAAAAATTAATATTATAAAACTATATTCATATCAAATAAATAGAGATCATTAAGTTTGTAAATTGGAAAAATTAGGTACGTTAGTAATTTGAACGTTTAAAACGTTTGGCATTAAATAAGTTTTTTTAATATTACATTTTAAATATGTAAAAAGAAAATTTATTTTTCAGTTCTAAAATAATATTTCAGAAATAATATGCAATTTAAATATTTCGTTTTAAGACGATTTTTTGTTTGCTTTTGATAAAGCTAGAAGTGGAAAATACTCTTTCACTAATAGTAGATGTTGGACAAATAGTCAAAAGACAATTATATAAATTTTCCAACTTTTCAGTTCTTTTGTCGCATTTATCATGATATATGAAATCATCATATAATGGTGAATGATTTTGTACAGTCTCTTTTTTAGGATTTTAAATACTGTTTATTTTGTTATTTAGATCAGAAATTAAGCTATTTGAATTTGGAATATCCAAAGTTAAGCCTTCATCGGAATCTATCAGACTTACATCTAAATCTTCATAACCAAACAAACGATTATAAAAGTGTTCGGAAAAAATAACAGAGACCAAGTAACCCAGTTGGTGATAAAATTAAAAAAAAAAACCTGTTAACCGAACATAAAAGACCGGTTTTCGGTTTTCTTCGAATTTACAAAATATTCGAAACCGATCGGTTAAAAAAAAAAGAACCTGTTGACCGGTTTTTGGTTTCGGTTTTTGAATACTCTAATGCCCGGGTAAATTTATATACATATAATTATACATATCTAGCTTTAACTAATGATATATTATCGTTTTTGACTGACTCACTCACTGGAACACTTACGTAACACTCTTAGACCCTGGAGCTAGAAAACTGAAATTTGGTATGAAGGTTCCCCCCGCATAAGACGGTTTGTTTTTTAAATTCCTAGTGGGAGTGGCAAAAAGGGGGAAAACTCCCAAACCTGAAGTTTAAAATATGCGTTCCCGAAGTATAGGCTAAATCAATGATAAGGTATATTTTAACATTTTTGGCAGGGTGGTGGAAAAAATGTTGGTTGAAAGGCCGAAAGGTGTCCCTCAAACGGCCTGCCCTAACCACTGGAGCTAGGAAATTGAAATTTGGTAAGGAGGTTCCTCTTCCGGTGTAGACATCAACTAAGACGGAGTTTTTGTAGGGCAAAATGAGCGATGAGCCTCAAAGTAATGTATATACCCATTACTTTAGTGGTGATAATGTAAGGGGTTACTTATATGGTTACAAGAATGGAAAAAGTAATGTGTTCAAAAATAGATTTTTAAAAAAGAGGAATTTTTATTAAAAAAATGATTACAAATATTTTATATAAAATATTTGTAATTAAAAATAATCTGGTCAAGATAGAAATCGAACCAGGGAAATCTGGTTGCCAGCCAAGAACTCTACCCACTGGGCTATCGACGCATATAGTATTTGATTGCTTTAAACTTAAATGAGTTGTTGCGTTTCGTTTTTATCAAAACAAACATACATTACCCTTTTGCTTACAAAAAAATACAAAGTAATGAATCTAAAAATAGATTTTCAAAAATATTTCAATTATTGCTTTACATTTATAAACCATATATTACGTAATCAATAATGAGTAACTTATTACTTTATGCTTGCAAATAATGAAAAAGATAACGAGCTATCATTACAAGGTAACGCATGAGAATATCGTACCCATTACCAAAGTTTTGCTGGGTTGGTTTAAAAAAGCTGTGGGTTGCCAACATCGAAATATATTTATAAACGTGTGATATTTGTTAAAGGAACAAACAAGTAAGACAAACAAAAGAACCATCATGTGTTACAGACACACCAGAAAATAGTTTTGACACTGTAGTTATTGACACAGTCGGACCTTTAAGTCATTCAGAGAATTGTCGATACATATTAACAATACAATGTGAACTTACAAAATTTGTAATAGTAGTCCCAATGGACAAAAAAAGATACGAGGGTGGGCCAATAAGTCCGTGATTTTTTGAAAGAAACACAGTTTTTTTTGCTTAATACACTTAGTCCAACGTTTCTCCAATTTTTGTAACGCTTCCAAAAAATAGCATTTTTCGAGGTCCATAAAATGGGCATTTGTTTGATCAATAATTTCATCGTTGAAGCTAAATCTCTTTCCACCGAGCCATTTCTTTAGGTTTGGAAATAGGAAATAGTCACTGGGGGCTAAATCCGGAGAATAAGGCGAATGAGGGGGCAATCCGTAGTCTACTTCATGGGTTTTTGCCATAGAAACTAAGCTGTCACACGATTCTGTTGGTGGTCGATTGTGAGCAAATGCGGCAGCCATCTTGCGGAAAGCTTTCTCATACCCAAAATTGAAACCACTGAGCCATGTGAGATGCCTATGTCTTCCACAATCTATCGCACATTCAATCTCCGATCAGCCAACACCATATCGTGAATTTTTCCTATTGTTTTGGGTGTAATTTAATGAGCACAAGAAATTAACTTTTTTCCATTTTTAAAAAATCCACGAGGTTGTTAAACGCAAAGTAAATGACGGAACTTGCTCAAAATCTGACAGTAGTCCATTAAATGGTGGTACTTGATGGGAGCACTGTTGCATTTCATATAACTTCGAGGGTAGTTCGAAAAGTCACGGACTTATTGATCCGCCCTCGTATATTAAGTACTTTAAAATTTGACAGATATACTGAGTTTTTATATGAAATATGCAATATGTTCACAAAAACAAAAAATTGTCATTACTAAACTTTGGGTACTGTAGAAAACAATCATAGAGTTTTAAAAAATGACAATTGGAATTGGACAATTGTATTCTTATGCCTATAATATAACGTCACACGTAGACACCAATTATTCTCCATTTGAATTAGTCTTTGGCAAATTACCTAGCTTACCAGCTGAGCAGATGATGAATAGTGTAATAGGGTATATAATTTGCAAGATTTAGACAAATGAATGTAAGTAAAAACTTTCATCAAAGAAAGCTAGGAAGCCTAAAAAACAACGAAGAGCAAGTAAATTTTAGAATCTTAGTAAATCCATAATATAAATTTAAAAATAGCAGATAAGTGAAATAGAAAATGAAAAGAAAGACTAGCTACCATACCAGAGTCCATTTAAAATCATTTCTATCAAAAATACAATACATTAAAATAAAATTAAAGAAAAAATCTAAAATTGTACACAAAAATTTATTACAGAAATATAATACAAAACTATAGGAAAAGAAAACAAATAAGTATATTTGTACTGTAAAGCATTTAAGTTGTAATATGATAATTTTTTCTTTAACATAAACAAAATCAAATAATTTTTTAATTGTAAAACAATTAAACTATAAGAAACAAACTAAAAAGAAAATATGCACATAAAAATATTATATTACTTTAGCACAATTAAGTATTTATATTACTTCAAGAAATATTTTTTTTTGTTCAAATAATAAACTACATTCTGGTAAGCAATTAAAATCATACAATTAATATGGGAAATGAAAGATTGTGGGTGGAGGCAGAGAAAAATCATGGAACATCATCACTCATTCTTGCTGTATTCGTAGAGTTGCCACAATTAAGTTATTGGCTTATAAATAGGTTCTAACCATCAATATTTTCGCTACCATCATTATTATGGTAAATATTTTATTATCTCATGATTGTAATTTTCTATTTTAAAACATGAGCGCCCCGGTAGGCTAGTTGGTAGCGTGCTAGCTTATCAGTGCGGGGGTCGTGGGTTCAATTCCCACCAGAGGCTCTGGTCTGTTTTCGCTACAACGAGCCGAAGGCCTTTGTTGCTAGTGAATGTAACCATACTGTGGTAACAAAAATTCTGACTATGAGCAAAATATGAAAGAAATAATTATAAATCAAATAAAACATTAATTTGACATTTACAGTCATAATACTGTCTTATTTTCATAAGAAAATTGTATCACTTCAGTCACACATGTAAAACTGATAATATTTGATAATTTTCACCTGGGGGTTTTATTTTTATAAAAGCCTTATAAGTATAACATTAAAAATTACACTAATCAATTCATTGTCGAAAAAATTGATTGTCAAAAAAATTATTTTCATTTAAAACAATAATTAATTATAAACAAATTATGTGTATTAATTCATTTTTAGTAAAATAAGAACTTTCTTGTAGAAAAAGTTCTCAAAATCTTAATATTTTTTTCTTTTATAAAAAAAAGCCTGTTGTTTGTATTTTCCTATTCAAAATTGTAGATTTTTTGAAATTTTTCTCATAGAAACATTTTTAGATTCTATGGGCTTTTCCTTAAAGTAAAATTTTCAGATTCTACAACTGATTTTTGGATAAAAATTCATATATGTATACACATATTCTTAAAAGAAATGCCTTAAAATATAAGGCCTTTTTTGAATAAAAAATTCTTAAATTCTGAGGACTTTCATCATAAACACTTCTTGGATTCGAATGAATGTTTCTAGCTACTTTTCATAACTTCGAATCATAATATAACTGTAGGGATCATACTATGGTAAAATTGTGGCTATTTATAATATATATAATATGTTAACTATATTATAGTAGGACTATGGTTGGCACAATCATAATCCCAAAAATATATTAAATAAAATTAACTAAAGTAAATTTCTTTTGGTATATTTTGGCTTTATTGGAAATAACAAAAATTCCCATTTTCTGAAATGTCCAATTTTCTGAAATGTTGTTGAAGGTTTTGGGACTATCTAACGAATGGCGCGGACAGTCTTAGCCTTAAGGGTGCGGATCGTTTCTGGAGAATTCGCATCGGTATTTAACGGCATCCCATAATAAAAAGTCTAAAGGGGTTAAAACGTAGCTCCGAGGCGGCCAATTGATATCACGAAGATGGCTGATTACACGATTACCGAACTTAGTACGCAAAAGAACCGTTCTTTGATTCACTGTGCGACATTGGCCGCAACCCTGCAGAAACCAAAGATTATGCAAGTTCATGTCTTCCATTTTAGCCCCAAAAAAATCCGTAATCGTGGCTCTAGTAGCGCTCGCCGTTGAATGAAATGGCGTTTCTAGCAACATTTTCGAAAACAATTTTGGCAATTGTCACTCTATGTGGATGCATTTGCTTATCGACAATGAAGTGCGGGTTTTCCGATCCCCAGATTTTGTTTGTCGACATAGCTGCCAAAATAAAAATGTGCCTTGCCAGAAAAGATGACTTTTCGGCCAAATTCGGAGCTTCTATAAGACCAAAACTTTGAAGCCGTGGATGGTCGTTTGCCTTCAATTGCTGAGGCAATTGTACCTTGTAAGCGAATAATCCGAGATCTTTGTTTAAAATTCTTATCATGCTGGTACGTTTAATACTGAGTTGTTGAAATCGATGATGAGTCGATGTTCTTGGATTGAGTTGCACACTCTCAGCCACAGCAACCAAACCCACATCGCTACGCAGCGCACGGAGACGGGGACCATGAGTGTTGTCCACTAGCAAGACAGTATTGCGATCTTTTTGCACAACTTGCGTACAGCACTCGCGGTGGCTGCTTCATTTCAGCCAAAACTTCTTTTCAACAAACGCACAGTTTGTGCCCAGCTAATATAAGGTTTATTACCAACCTATTTACTCGCTTAATTACTTTTGTTCACGATGTCCAAAAAGTAATGAATGAATCGCTTACGAACAACCAAAAAATAATAGGTACCTATTCCTTTTTGGACATCGCGAACAAAAGTAATTAAGCGAGTAAATAGCCTGGTAATAAGCCCTATATTTGCTGGGAATAAGTGCTGTGCCCAAAGTGTGCGTTTGTTGAAAAGAAGTTTTGGCTGAAATGAATCAGACACCGCGTAAAAAGTTCGTAAGACTGTCTTGAGACTTGGAAATAAGTTTGCAATATTTTTAACGATGTTCAAGCGTAAAGCAACTTATTTTGTACCGCGGTGGTATGACCGACTGAACTATATATATCAGTGTTCAATTATAACTTTTAAAATTATACCTGTATTTGGACCACCCAGTCCATATGTTTGGAAATATTTGCCGTTTTTCTAATACAATATGATTGCCGGGAAATGTAATATGTTCGTCTGCAGCAAAAAGAGGTACAGTAAAAGTATGTTAAAATCTAAGAAACTACAAAATATCGGAAATAGACAAAACACAAGTTTGATGAAATTTAATTAGGAATGATATGGGGTATAGATTCTAAAGAAAAATATTACAAAACTGAGGTCTCTGTAACACTGAAAAGTCCTTCGGATAATCAATAAAAAAATATTTTTTTTGGCAATATTCGACTTTATTAATCAAGAGCGATACAATCACTCAAACGCTTTTCTAACAGTTTCCATACCTATATTATAGAAACATATACATATATTTGGCCCCAAAATAAGCCTCTGTTACGGCAATCACCTCTTCATTCGAAACAAATCTCTTTTCTTTTAAAGTCTTTTATTTTCTTTTAAAGTCTGAAAACAGGTAATAATTTTTGGGAGCGAAATTAGCGTCACTAAAACAGCTGTAACTTGTTCACTAATGAAAGAATTGTCATTACATTTTGACAGGTATCATCATCCAAAAAATCATATGGATTTTTCAATTTTCACCTATGTATGTGTCATCCTACAGATTTTTCATTTGTGCTATATGGTCCTTTAAAATTCCTTACATCACTTATTTATTCTATACAGTTCCTTTAGAAGAAATGATAAAAAATTAAGAAATTAAAATAATACAAAATTTTGGCACCATTTTTTACTTACAACATAAAAAACCGGTAAAAGTTAAATTTTTATGTAAATGAAATTTGTTGTTTAATACGTTAATTTAACGTTGGGTGGTCAATCAACATACTTTCTAATGATTTTTCCTTAATCCTGTGACTAAGATAAACAAATTCACTACAGAAAATACATAGTAGTGATTTTTTGAATGGGGATTTTCCATTAAACAATGCATACGAAGAGGGAATACTAAGGCGCACGTCAGGCACGTACCGAAAGCGTTAAGTGGTTGTAATTTGAGCTTCAAAGGTTACCAATGAATAATCTAAAGGCAAAGAGGGACCCTTTTACTACTTACCACTAATCAACGAAAACAGACGAAGTAAATCATACATCAGGCCACCGAAAGGATCTTTGAAATACAGAATAACAAACATATAAAAAAAGAGAAAAACTAATTAAGTACAAATGTAGGGATGAATACTTTTAACGTTCTTTGTGCATATGAATAAATAGAGGGGCATAAGGATTATTTTTTGTTGCCATCATAATGATATAATTGCGTATTTCTTGCTGGCTTTAATGAACCCGAAATTACACCAGTTTTAAGTTAAGTGTGTTACATTATTTACAACAAAACAGAACATGTATGTATGTTGGGTTGTAATTATCCCAGCAAATCATTGGCAATGTGTTGGTATTATATGTAATGTTTATAACTTGGTAATACATACAATTTTAGATACAAATTTTGATACTTAATATAAATTCAAAATTTGTTTAAAAACTCATTACCTATAAGTTAAGAATTATATGTTACTAGATAAGGCGTTACCCCGATGGACATGCCGTAGTTCAAATAATAGGTTTTGTAACAAACATATTACCGGGTAATATAATGTTTTGCTGGGATCATAATTTTTGATTTTAGGGGAATAAAACCAAAGCAAAAACAAATAGGGAAGCAAAGCAAGCGAAATCATCTGAAAAAAATTCTAGCCATATCCCAGCAAAACCTTGCTCATTTGTTGGCTTTACCTGGTAATATATCAAGCTCCCTACCCATTCAATACTTTGGACCTTTAACCTTACCCAGATACTAATACCTCACATACCAAATTCAATTTCTCTTTCTCTCAAATACATTACTTGCACATAAATAATCTGGTCTGTAGAGAGAAAATTACTAGCAAGGCTGTGTTTTAAACAAATAAATCCTTTTGCAATAGTTTAGATAAAATAAATATATGTAAAATAATTTACACTTCCGGCAAAACAGGGTCCGCCAAATAACTTTTTTTTTTGAAAATGCTATAAAAAAAAACTACTGAATATTTTCTCAAATTTCTTTTTTTATTTGAAAGTACAATCGTTCCGTTTAATAATGGAAAATAATTTCATTCAAATGGCTGCCTCGGCTGGCCGTTACAGTCAATGGCGATCGTTATCGGGCCATGTTGAACGAATTTTCGTTCACAAAAATTGAAGAGGAGGATATTGGCAACATTTGGTTTCAACAGGACGGCGCTACGTGCCACACAGCCGAAGCTACACTCGATGTTTTGCGCCCTGTTTTTGAAGATCGCATTATCAGCCGCAGAGCTGATGTCGTTTGGCCACCTCCGAGCTGCGATTTGACACCGTTGGACTATTATTTGTGGGGTGCCGTCAAAGATAAGTGTTACGCCGACAAGCCAGAGACAATTGACACTTTAAAGGACAATATTCGTGAAGCCATTGGTGAAATACAGCTGCACACAATCGATAATGTGCTTAAAAATTGGACCGATCGTGAAGGCTACTGCATGGCCAGCCGAGGCAGCCATTTGAATGGAATTTTTCCATTATTAACCGGAAGGATTGTACTTTTAATTAAAATAAGAAATTTGAGAAAATATTCAGTTGTTTTTTTTTATAGCATTTTCAAAAAAAAAGGTATTTGGCGGACCCTATATAAAAAATTAATTTGTACTTACAATATTTTAAAGGATGACCCACCTGTTAATAAGGCTCACCTTTTACCTGAAATACTTACAAAAAATTTATTCTTGCCGGAAAGCATTCCAACACTGGCAGAACTCGAAAGAGTGTTATGCCATGTTCATATGCCTAAGATATTCTTTCAAGCTCGCGCAGTTAAAAGAGTTTATGCGGATCTCAAGTTGAATAAGTCGCCGAGGCTGTATACTATACCAACGCACTGTTGTTGAAACAGTACTCTTCGACACTAGATTGTCTATTGACTACCGTCTTCGTGCCGTGCGAGCCAATAACCCTAAAGCTATTGCCCAATCGCAAAATGCTCTGCGCTCTCGAAGGTGATGGTTATATACCATCTTGTTAAATTTCTTAAGTCCACTACACTTTTAAGTGATCGACAGTAGGGCTTTCGTAGTGGTCGTTCTACGACGTTGCTTTCGGAGCATTGGCGTCGGTTTATTCTTTAGTTTGTTGAAAGTAAAGTGGTTGTTTTGAACATTTCTAAGGCATTAATCAAAGCTTTGGTGTCGCTAATGACTTTTCTCGATTTATTTTGAACTTTTTCAGATATCGTTATACGTCTTGTTTTTATCCAACGAGTTTCACTTTAATTCACGGGTACCCCAAGGTTTGACTTATTTGCCCTTATTTTTTCACATCTTGATCAAACGTTCCACCTTATCTATTCTTTCGCTGATGACAGATTTGTCACTCAGTTTGCTAGCTTCTGTGTGTAGTTGTGCTAAGAGGGTTGTATGTTAACCCATAAGGCTGTGGGGTCATCAATGTCACCAGTATATATGGGTGTCAATATTGAAGAATCGGATACTCTTAATGTTGTAGGCATCATAGTTCAGTGTGATTTCCGTTGGAATAAGTGCGTATTTATAGTGTCCACACATAGCCGTCTCAAGATGGATTACAGCTACCATATATGGGCAAAGTCTCATATATGGGCAAAGTCAAAGTCTATTTTTGAGCTTTTAGACCCTGTATAAAGGAGGGCATCGGCACACATCAATGACAGTAGTGGATCCAGCTCTATTGCCTAATTTGAGCATTGTCAGCATCTGGGTTGTGTATCATTGTTCTATCGATAATACCATGGGAAATGTTCTGCCGAGATAAGTAAACTTATCTCTAGAGTCCGGATTTATATCCTGAGTACTTGAATTTTAAGTTAAAAAGTAACATTTTTAAGTCAATTACAAACAACTGGATAATTTGTACAAATTTCTACAAGTACTCAGGATTTATATCCTGAGTACTTGAATTTTAAGTTAAAAAGTAACATTTTTAAGTCAATTACAAACAACTGGATAATTTGTACAAATTTCTACAAATGTTTACTGGATGGCGTTTGTTTACACAAACATTTAGTAAAAAGAAAGAAAAAAGAGAGAATAATGAAACAGTTCGATGTTGAGAGTTTGCAAAATTTTTACTGAACAAATTTTTGCTAGCAAGAATTTTCCGGCAGAAAAAATTTTTACAAATTCTAATGCGAATTTCGAGATGAAAACAAACAATACAAAAAAGTGCCGTTAGTTTTTAAATTATGTGATGTGTAAATAACAAAATGCATACAAAGTTTTCAACTTTAAATAAACGATTATGGCGTCAACATCAAAATTAGAAAAACAGAGAAAAAATATTGTGGACACTTTTTTAATTAACCCTAATGCCTCATTTGCAGCTATAGCAAGGCTAACTAGTACATCCCGAGCAACTGCAAGGAACGTCATAAACCGGTTCAGGGGGACCCACTCAACTGAAAGAAAACCTGGATCTGGGCGAATTCCTGGTTTTGTTAATAAAAAATTGGCGTTAAAAGTGAGGAATGCACTGGTGTCTAAACCAAACATGTCGGTTCGAGATTTAGCAAAAAAGTTTAAAGTATCTCATATGTATGTTAAAAAATTAAAAAAAATATAAGCTTAGGTCATACAAAGTAATAAAAGTGCCAAACAGAACAGATGAAGTTGATTTAAGAGCAAAAAACGGGACAGAAAACTATTAAAGACAGTTCTGAACAATTTTATAGGCTGTATATTGATGGATGACGAAACATATATCAAAGAGGATTTCAAGCACATTCCTGGTTCCCAATACTATACTGCATATATGAGGGGAGGTGTAAAGAAATTATTTAAATACAAAAAAGTTGACAAATTTGCAAGAAAAGTTCTTAGTATAGCAAGCAATTTGCAGCTGTGGGCAATTCACTAAGCCTTTTGTCACACGAGGCACATTGAACAGGCAAACGTACATAAAACAGTGTTTAAAAAACGTTTATTGCCTTTGTATAAACTCCATTCTACTCCACCAATATTCTGGCCTGATTTAGCAACAATTCATTATTCTAGAGAAACTGTAGAATGGCTTAGAAATAATAACATACAATTTGTCGAAAAAGAGTGCAATCCACCAAACTGCCCTGAACTTCGTCCAGTGGAAAAATTTTGGGCTCATATAAAATTAATACTGCGAAAAACATCCAAGGTAGCTAAAACTGAGAGAAATTTGGTAGAAAAGGTGTCCAAAAACTTATGAGTGGGTTAAAAGGTAAAATACGCACCTACGCATTATCTCGCCGCGAATCGTAAACTTTTTACTAGTTTTAAAAACTTTAAAGTATTGTACTTAATTTGTAATAATAATTTGTATTTTGTTATTTTGAGTTTAAATTTTATTAAAAAACAAAAATGTAAAAAATTTTTCGTTTACATGCTTTATGTAACAAATTTTTGTAAATAAAAATAAAAATTTTTTCAACTGCATTGTATGTAAAGCAATAAATATTTTAAAATGAATTATGGAAAATATAACAAAACTTTCAAAAATATTTCTGCTTAATATTTTACATCAAGCATCCTCTTTTTCGATATGGGTCAGTTAACATTTTTTTGCATTTGTTTTTACAATCAGCTGTTTAAATTGTAAATTATTGCAAATTTTCCGTTCGTGTACTTTTTTAGAAAATTTCCTTTATAAGAGTAAACTTGTCTTACTCGCTGTAAGTAGCGAGTAACTTGTACTGGAGCTGACTTAGAAAAGTACACGAATGGACCTTATATAAACATAACAATACTTTTTATAAATGGGCACATGTTTTAATTAAGTGCGATCATTTTTGATTTAAATTCGAATTTTTTTCCCTCCCGTTTTCCCTCTTTTTAAAGCGCAATTCAATAATTTTTCTTAAATAATTGATCATAGGTAATTCCAAATAACTTCCTAGCAAATAACGGTTTCGATCGAACTCCGAACAACTTTTTCTCTGGATCTTCTAACTAATCTCATTGCTGGGTAACAGAAGGTTTTGCTGGGATTAAGAAAAATTTAATATTTAATGTCAGTCATTCAAAATTATATACATGCATATATAACATACGGTCAGGAGGGTTGTTCCACATTTTTAACAACAAAATAAGTATAATACAATAAAAATTGAAAACAAAAGATTATTAAAAGAAGCTTCCAAAGAAATGAAAAATAAAACACCCAAAAATATATTTATGCAAACCATTGAAATTATGATGAATTTTGATCACCAGGGGTTTTATCAGCAACATCATATATAGTGATTGTCATGCAACAAAGTCAATTTTTTCATGATGAGGGGTTGCAAATAATATCAGAAACTAAATAACAAAAAAAAATCTGTGATTTACGCAATTTCTTGTTTAATACCTACCAAAATTTGATAACATTGGTGGTTGAATGTATTTGCAATAACATTCATACACACTGTGGTCACAAAGTGTTTATATTATGTAGTAATGGCCAGTTAAATAGGACACTTGCTTGGAATTATTTTTTTCCGCTTATTTCAGAATTTTTTAATAAATATTTGAAAAAATTTCTGGACGTTATAGTATTTTCAATAAATATAGAAGTTCTTTCTGTCTAAATTTGATGATATTGATGTGCACGACATGCGGTTTCTAAAACGTTACCAAACCACCTACTAGAATGATGGAACCCTTAACCAAGCGGGGTCTTGCTAATTATGTCAATTGTTCATGTTATCATCAAAGAAAATCTATCGATCACATAATCTAAAACAAATCTGTACCGAAAATTTTTAAAATTTTCGACACAAACTAAGTTTTTATTTTGAAGTTAAGATATAATTTGGATACCATAATATCTGTTTAAGTTCAAGGATAGTTTATGGATATTGTAAATCATTTGAAAAATTTCATTTTTAATTCTTACAACTTTCAATTCACACGCAGAGAAAAAACATGGCATTAAGACCAAAACTTTGAAGCCGTGGATGGTCGTTTGCCTTCAATTGCTGAGGCAATTGTACCTTGTAAGCGAATAATCCGAGATCTTTGTTTAAAATTCTTATCATGCTGGTACGTTTAATACTGAGTTGTTGAAATCGATGATGAGTCGATGTTCTTGGATTGAGTTGCACACTCTCAGCCACAGCAACCAAACCCACATCGCTACGCAGCGCACGGAGACGGGGACCATGAGTGTTGTCCACTAGCAAGACAGTATTGCGATCTTTTTGCACAACTTGCGTACAGCACTCGCGGTGGCTGCTTCATTTCAGCCAAAACTTCTTTTCAACAAACGCACAGTTTGTGCCCAGCTAATATAAGGTTTATTACCAACCTATTTACTCGCTTAATTACTTTTGTTCACGATGTCCAAAAAGTAATGAATGAATCGCTTACGAACAACCAAAAAATAATAGGTACCTATTCCTTTTTGGACATCGCGAACAAAAGTAATTAAGCGAGTAAATAGCCTGGTAATAAGCCCTATATTTGCTGGGAATAAGTGCTGTGCCCAAAGTGTGCGTTTGTTGAAAAGAAGTTTTGGCTGAAATGAATCAGACACCGCGTAAAAAGTTCGTAAGACTGTCTTGAGACTTGGAAATAAGTTTGCAATATTTTTAACGATGTTCAAGCGTAAAGCAACTTATTTTGTACCGCGGTGGTATGACCGACTGAACTATATATATCAGTGTTCAATTATAACTTTTAAAATTATACCTGTATTTGGACCACCCAGTCCATATGTTTGGAAATATTTGCCGTTTTTCTAATACAATATGATTGCCGGGAAATGTAATATGTTCGTCTGCAGCAAAAAGAGGTACAGTAAAAGTATGTTAAAATCTAAGAAACTACAAAATATCGGAAATAGACAAAACACAAGTTTGATGAAATTTAATTAGGAATGATATGGGGTATAGATTCTAAAGAAAAATATTACAAAACTGAGGTCTCTGTAACACTGAAAAGTCCTTCGGATAATCAATAAAAAAATATTTTTTTTGGCAATATTCGACTTTATTAATCAAGAGCGATACAATCACTCAAACGCTTTTCTAACAGTTTCCATACCTATATTATAGAAACATATACATATATTTGGCCCCAAAATAAGCCTCTGTTACGGCAATCACCTCTTCATTCGAAACAAATCTCTTTTCTTTTAAAGTCTTTTATTTTCTTTTAAAGTCTGAAAACAGGTAATAATTTTTGGGAGCGAAATTAGCGTCACTAAAACAGCTGTAACTTGTTCACTAATGAAAGAATTGTCATTACATTTTGACAGGTATCATCATCCAAAAAATCATATGGATTTTTCAATTTTCACCTATGTATGTGTCATCCTACAGATTTTTCATTTGTGCTATATGGTCCTTTAAAATTCCTTACATCACTTATTTATTCTATACAGTTCCTTTAGAAGAAATGATAAAAAATTAAGAAATTAAAATAATACAAAATTTTGGCACCATTTTTTACTTACAACATAAAAAACCGGTAAAAGTTAAATTTTTATGTAAATGAAATTTGTTGTTTAATACGTTAATTTAACGTTGGGTGGTCAATCAACATACTTTCTAATGATTTTTCCTTAATCCTGTGACTAAGATAAACAAATTCACTACAGAAAATACATAGTAGTGATTTTTTGAATGGGGATTTTCCATTAAACAATGCATACGAAGAGGGAATACTAAGGCGCACGTCAGGCACGTACCGAAAGCGTTAAGTGGTTGTAATTTGAGCTTCAAAGGTTACCAATGAATAATCTAAAGGCAAAGAGGGACCCTTTTACTACTTACCACTAATCAACGAAAACAGACGAAGTAAATCATACATCAGGCCACCGAAAGGATCTTTGAAATACAGAATAACAAACATATAAAAAAAGAGAAAAACTAATTAAGTACAAATGTAGGGATGAATACTTTTAACGTTCTTTGTGCATATGAATAAATAGAGGGGCATAAGGATTATTTTTTGTTGCCATCATAATGATATAATTGCGTATTTCTTGCTGGCTTTAATGAACCCGAAATTACACCAGTTTTAAGTTAAGTGTGTTACATTATTTACAACAAAACAGAACATGTATGTATGTTGGGTTGTAATTATCCCAGCAAATCATTGGCAATGTGTTGGTATTATATGTAATGTTTATAACTTGGTAATACATACAATTTTAGATACAAATTTTGATACTTAATATAAATTCAAAATTTGTTTAAAAACTCATTACCTATAAGTTAAGAATTATATGTTACTAGATAAGGCGTTACCCCGATGGACATGCCGTAGTTCAAATAATAGGTTTTGTAACAAACATATTACCGGGTAATATAATGTTTTGCTGGGATCATAATTTTTGATTTTAGGGGAATAAAACCAAAGCAAAAACAAATAGGGAAGCAAAGCAAGCGAAATCATCTGAAAAAAATTCTAGCCATATCCCAGCAAAACCTTGCTCATTTGTTGGCTTTACCTGGTAATATATCAAGCTCCCTACCCATTCAATACTTTGGACCTTTAACCTTACCCAGATACTAATACCTCACATACCAAATTCAATTTCTCTTTCTCTCAAATACATTACTTGCACATAAATAATCTGGTCTGTAGAGAGAAAATTACTAGCAAGGCTGTGTTTTAAACAAATAAATCCTTTTGCAATAGTTTAGATAAAATAAATATATGTAAAATAATTTACACTTCCGGCAAAACAGGGTCCGCCAAATAACTTTTTTTTTTGAAAATGCTATAAAAAAAAACTACTGAATATTTTCTCAAATTTCTTTTTTTATTTGAAAGTACAATCGTTCCGTTTAATAATGGAAAATAATTTCATTCAAATGGCTGCCTCGGCTGGCCGTTACAGTCAATGGCGATCGTTATCGGGCCATGTTGAACGAATTTTCGTTCACAAAAATTGAAGAGGAGGATATTGGCAACATTTGGTTTCAACAGGACGGCGCTACGTGCCACACAGCCGAAGCTACACTCGATGTTTTGCGCCCTGTTTTTGAAGATCGCATTATCAGCCGCAGAGCTGATGTCGTTTGGCCACCTCCGAGCTGCGATTTGACACCGTTGGACTATTATTTGTGGGGTGCCGTCAAAGATAAGTGTTACGCCGACAAGCCAGAGACAATTGACACTTTAAAGGACAATATTCGTGAAGCCATTGGTGAAATACAGCTGCACACAATCGATAATGTGCTTAAAAATTGGACCGATCGTGAAGGCTACTGCATGGCCAGCCGAGGCAGCCATTTGAATGGAATTTTTCCATTATTAACCGGAAGGATTGTACTTTTAATTAAAATAAGAAATTTGAGAAAATATTCAGTTGTTTTTTTTATAGCATTTTCAAAAAAAAAGGTATTTGGCGGACCCTATATAAAAAATTAATTTGTACTTACAATATTTTAAAGGATGACCCACCTGTTAATAAGGCTCACCTTTTACCTGAAATACTTACAAAAAATTTATTCTTGCCGGAAAGCATTCCAACACTGGCAGAACTCGAAAGAGTGTTATGCCATGTTCATATGCCTAAGATATTCTTTCAAGCTCGCGCAGTTAAAAGAGTTTATGCGGATCTCAAGTTGAATAAGTCGCCGAGGCTGTATACTATACCAACGCACTGTTGTTGAAACAGTACTCTTCGACACTAGATTGTCTATAGACTACCGTCTTCGTGCCGTGCGAGCCAATAACCCTAAAGCTATTGCCCAATCGCAAAATGCTCTGCGCTCTCGAAGGTGATGGTTATATACCATCTTGTTAAATTTCTTAAGTCCACTACACTTTTAAGTGATCGACAGTAGGGCTTTCGTAGTGGTCGTTCTACGACGTTGCTTTCGGAGCATTGGCGTCGGTTTATTCTTTAGTTTGTTGAAAGTAAAGTGGTTGTTTTGAACATTTCTAAGGCATTAATCAAAGCTTTGGTGTCGCTAATGACTTTTCTCGATTTATTTTGAACTTTTTCAGATATCGTTATACGTCTTGTTTTTATCCAACGAGTTTCACTTTAATTCACGGGTACCCCAAGGTATGACTTATTTGCCCTTATTTTTTCACATCTTGATCAAACGTTCCACCTTATCTATTCTTTCGCTGATGACAGATTTGTCACTCAGTTTGCTAGCTTCTGTGTGTAGTTGTGCTAAGAGGGTTGTATGTTAACCCATAAGGCTGTGGGGTCATCAATGTCACCAGTATATATGGGTGTCAATATTGAAGAATCGGATACTCTTAATGTTGTAGGCATCATAGTTCAGTGTGATTTCCGTTGGAATAAGTGCGTATTTATAGTGTCCACACATAGCCGTCTCAAGATGGATTACAGCTACCATATATGGGCAAAGTCTCATATATGGGCAAAGTCAAAGTCTATTTTTGAGCTTTTAGACCCTGTATAAAGGAGGGCATCGGCACACATCAATGACAGTAGTGGATCCAGCTCTATTGCCTAATTTGAGCATTGTCAGCATCTGGGTTGTGTATCATTGTTCTATCGATAATACCATGGGAAATGTTCTGCCGAGATAAGTAAACTTATCTCTAGAGTCCGGATTTATATCCTGAGTACTTGAATTTTAAGTTAAAAAGTAACATTTTTAAGTCAATTACAAACAACTGGATAATTTGTACAAATTTCTACAAGTACTCAGGATTTATATCCTGAGTACTTGAATTTTAAGTTAAAAAGTAACATTTTTAAGTCAATTACAAACAACTGGATAATTTGTACAAATTTCTACAAATGTTTACTGGATGGCGTTTGTTTACACAAACATTTAGTAAAAAGAAAGAAAAAAGAGAGAATAATGAAACAGTTCGATGTTGAGAGTTTGCAAAATTTTTACTGAACAAATTTTTGCTAGCAAGAATTTTCCGGCAGAAAAAATTTTTACAAATTCTAATGCGAATTTCGAGATGAAAACAAACAATACAAAAAAGTGCCGTTAGTTTGGATACCATAATATCTGTTTAAGTTCAAGGATAGTTTATGGATATTGTAAATCATTTGAAAAATTTCATTTTTAATTCTTACAACTTTCAATTCACACGCAGAGAAAAAACATGGCATTATGAGTGTAATATTTATGATATTAGGATAATAAAATAAGCATATTACCATAATATAGCCCCTATAGTAATATTATGATTTGAAACTATGAAAAAGTTCTTTAAATTTAAGAATATTTCTTTATGAAATATTTTTTCTAAAAAAAAAATTTGATATTACATAGAAAATACTAAAATCGAATTTCAAATAAAATATTTGCAAATGCAGTTAAAAATTTAATTGAATTTTGACTAGTGAATGAATTCATTATATCAATTAAATTTTTTTGTTAAAATGAATTGAAAATTTTCAATTATTTTTTTAATCATATCAATTAAATTTAAATTAAAAATCTTCAATATTTTCAATTAAAGTTTTAATTATATCAAATGAAACTTTAGTTAAAGTTCTAACGAAAATCAATTAAAATTTTAATAAAATTTTTAATTAAAATTCCGGCAGAAATTTAATAAAATTTTTGATTAAAATTGCAGATAATTTTAATTTCATTCAAACTTTCAATATTTTTTTACGTATGAACATTTCTAAAGACTTTGTACCAAATAGTTCATACGCTTTTGTTAATATGCGTAATATTTAAAATATTTTTAATAAACATGTTTTGTTTTTTTTTTGTTTAGGGATTTGAGATGCAATTTTGCAATTTAAATAACTGTATGTTTTATATGTTATCAATATATTGTAAATTAGAATATGTTTTACACAAAGTTCATTATCAAATAAAAATTTAATTGATATGATAAAGCTTTTAATTAAAAATTAACAAAAAATAATAAAAAAAAATTTTAAATTTTTTTTGGCAATAATTGTTTCTGTGTACGGACTTTCTCAAGAAAACTTTATTGATACTATGGACTTTTTCAAAGCAAAATGTTTTATAAAAGTTTTTAAATTCTTAGTTCGTTTAAAAAAAACAGAGTTTCTTTTGACTTTTTCTAATAGAAAAATTCTAAGGACATTTTTAAGATTTTTTAAGATAGTTCCTTCTAAAAGTCCTTAAAATCTAACATAAGTGTTTTTCATGATAAAATGTTCACAGAATCTAAAAATTTTTTATTTAAAGAAAGGCCTTAGAATCTAAGTTTTAATGAATGTATAAATTTTTATTTAAGAAACAGTTTGCAGAATCTGAGAATTTTACTTTAGGGAAAAATCCATAGAATCTAAAAATTTTTCTATCAGAATAATTTCTAAAAATCTTAAATTTTGTATAAGAAATATATTCGTATAAAACAACTCTTTGGTTCTACAGACTTTTGCTTATAAAAAATTATTTTTATTATTATTCTGAGTACTTTTTCCACAAGGCAGTCGTTATTTTTATTAAACATATTATTTAAAAAAAAAAACTATTATTTTTTTTGTTGAAAAGAATTAAAAAATATAAAACCTTTTTGTAGAATATTTTTGACAATTGATGTTTTAGACAATGAATTGATTAGTGTAAATTTTAATGTTATATGTATAAGGCATTTTCGAAAATAAACCCCCCCAAGTGAAATTGATCATATATTATAATTTTTACATGGATGACTAAGCTGATACAATTTTTGTTTATGAAAATAAGACAGTTTTATTACTGTAAATGTAAATTTCAAAGTCATGTTTTATTTTATATACAATTATTTATTGATTGTTGTCAGCCTTTTATAGTTCCATAAATATCATATTTTTATTATAGCCGGAATTTCTGTTACCACAGTATGCTTACAGCCCATCATGTTAGAACATAAAAAGTGACAATCATGAAATAATAAAATATTTACTGGAATAATGATGCTAGCGAATCTATTTTAAAACAATAACTTGATTGATTGGCAACCATACCTAAATACAGCAATCATAATATAGTAGCAGTAATCATGTTGCAATCATGTTTTTTCTCTGCGTGCTACAACTTAATATTTAAATTTTTGTTGTCTACTATAAAATAAAACTACAACATTAAATACTTGGGTTTGTTTATTTATATCATAATTTCAACTTTTTATATACTTATGCCACATAGTGTATAACCTATAAAATGCACGTAT